>BLKM01000050.1:116874-253768 GCA_013340265.1 Coptotermes formosanus
TTAACCTTTTAAAGCCCAGCGGTAACTTTACATACCACCAGGTTTAACATTAAAAAATTCTAGGTGGTGCCCACATTGCGTTTATGTGTTTTGTACGGATCTCAGAACAAACAGCAACTTTTGCCTTATAAAACATTAAGAGATTGGTTTTTATAACCGAAGTGGAGAGTGTTTACAGCGCGGTACGCACTGAGTCCTTCTATAAAACAGACAAGCTTCGTCTTTAACCTTTTAAAGCCTAGCGGTAACTTTACGTACCACCAGGTTTAACATTAAAAAATTCTACGTGGTGCCCACATTGCGTTTATGTGTTTCGTACGGATCTCAGAACAAACAGCAACTTTTGCCTTATAAAACATTAACAGACTGGTTTTTATAACCGAAGTGGAGAGTGTTTACAGCGCGGTACGCTCTGAGTCCTATAAAACAAATACGCTTCGTCTTTAAAGGGTTAAAAATAGGACCTTAACCGAACAACGCGTAACATTATTATACATTCCCCTCTTCTGACAAAGTGGGTTGTAACACAAAACGATCGCGTCATCAGTAATTCGCTCTGTAATATCAAGTTCATCAACCTTCAATTTGCATAGCTCAGGTTCCCTGCAACCCCCTTTGTCTCCCTCCCTTACTTCGTTTGGGTCCGTCTTACACGCTCTGACACACGTGAAATTCAAGGAATCTAACCTCTGCACCACAGCAAAACGAATTATCCGCTGTATCGAATAAAACGGAAACACGAAATAAACACTTTATGTACCAAACTCACTCTCCTTCGTATTGTGTAAAGTAAAGCAGATCCATTACAGCCCTGGACAGGACTTGAAAACTGTAGAAGGTTGAGGCTACTAGAATTTCAATACAATCGGCACATGAAGGTGGTAAGGTTGTCAGCCCTACGCACCGGCCGCCTTTACACCCCAGGAAATATTCCTGGTATTCATTTCTGTTAGAGGTTGAGTCACCACAGGGCCATAGTGCGGCCGGAAGGATTAAGTCAGTGACACCACTGGGAATCGAACCCGCGACCTTCCGGCTTTTAGCGTAATGCCTCAACCAATTGCGCCACCGCGTGACCTTTCACATTTTATGTGAATGTAAAATAGAGAATGTTTTATGCTGTCGGGATCAGAGGTAGATCGCTCGATTCTTGAGTTACTTAACCCTTTAAAGACGAAGCGTATCTGTTTTATATAAGGACTCAGTGCGTACCGCGCTGTAAACACTCTCCACTTCTGTTATAAAAACCAATCTCTTAATGTTTTATAAGGCAAAAGTTGCTGTTTGTTCTGAGATCCGTACAAAACACATAAACGCAATGTGGGCACCACGTAGAATTTTTTAATGTTAAACCGGGTGGTACGTAAAATTACCGCTAGGCTTTAAAAGGTTAAAGACGAAGCGTATCTGTTTTGTATAAGGACTCAGTGCGTACCGCGCTGTAAACACTCTCCACTCCCTTAATGTTTTATAAGGCAAAAGTTGCTGTACAAAACACATAAACACAATGTGGGCACCACGTAGAATTTTTTAATGTTAAACCTGGTGGTACGTAAAGTTACCGCTAGGTTTTTTCTTAGTGGTGAAGGGCCCCGCAGCAGACGCTACGGACGCACCGCAGCCTTAAGGCTTATTGTGCACCCCTGTGATGAAGATTACGATGATGATTACTATTATTTTTTTGTCCTTTTCCTAGTAATGGAGCACCGGTGGAATGAAATTGACAGGGGAAAACCGAAGTACTCGGAGAAAAACCTGTCCCAGTACCACTTTGTCCACTATAAATCCCACATGGACTGACCCGGGATCGAACCCGGGCCTCCGCGGTGGGAAGCCGGCGGCTAACCGCCTGAGCCATGGCACGGCCTTACCGCTAGGCTTTAAAAGGTTAAGTCCGACCGCTTTACTCCCGGAAAATATCTCCCCCTAACGCCGGTACCCACTAAGAGGAAGGATACGTGAGCCCCACATCCGGTGTAGGCGCTTTGGAGAAGAGGTAAAAACCTTTATCCAAGCGGGGATCAAACCAAATTTCTTCAGTCGACAAGCCCTAAGCTAATCATTACTAATAATCACCTGTTCGTACTTTTATTAAAGCGAAACTTAACTATTGAACAGAAGAGTTAAATTCTAAGTCTCAACACCTGTTCCAAGACTTCAAAGAATGCAGGAATTTGTAAAGTGTATATAGAAGTTGCTAACAGATCATGCAAGACGTACACGCGAAGATAAATTCAGGATTGCCATTGCAGAACGAGCATTCGTCAAGAAAAAGACTCTTTTCACCAGAAAACTGAAATTAAATGTAAGAAAGAAACTATAAAAGTACTGCGTTTGGTGTATAACTTTGTATGGCATTGAAATTTGGACACTTCGGAAAGTAGATCAGAAATATTTGGAAATTTCTGAAATGTGGTACTGGAGAAGGCTGGAGATCAGTTGGACCGATCGTGTGAGAAAGGAAGAAGTATTACACAGAGTCAAGGAGGAGAGGGATATGCTTCTTCTTTGTCTTCTTCTTCTTCTTCTTCTTCTTCTTCTTCTTCTTCTTCTTCTTCTTCTCCTCCTCCTTCTCCTCCCGCTTTCTTTTTCTTCGTCTTCTCCTCCTCCTCCTTTCTTCTCCTCCTCCTTTCTTCTTCTCCTCCTCCCGCTCCTCCTCCTCCTCCTTTCTTCTTCTTCTCCTCCTCCTCCTTTCTTCTTCTTTTCCTCCTCCTCCTTTCTTCTCCTCCGGCTCCTCCTCCTTTCTTCTTCCTCTTCTTCTTCTCCTCCTCCTCCTCCTTTCTTCCTCTTCTTCGTCTTCTTCTTCTCCTCCTCCTCCTCCTTTCTTCTCCTCCTCCTCCTCCTCCTTTCTTCTTCTTCGTCTACTTTTTCTTCTTCTTCTTCTCCTTCTTCTTCTTCTGGCATTACAGTCCTTGGTGGACCTTAGCCTCTTCCAAAACTGTTCTCCACTGCTCTCGGTCCTGTGCCTTACGCCTCCAATTCTTTACGCCCACCTTCCTTAGGTCTGTTTCAGCTGACTCCAGCCACCTTGCCCTGGGTTTTCCGACACGTCGAGTGCCCTCTGGTTTGTGTAATGTTAACTGTCTGCAAGGGTCCAGCTCTGGCATTCTGAAGTGGTGTCCCAGCCACCTCAATATTCCTATTTTGATCACTCTGACTGTCCAGTTCACTGTACAGCTTTTAAAGCTCATTATTGTATCTTATTCTCCAGATACCGCCCTCGTTAACTGGGCCACAGATCCTTCTTAAAATTCTTCTGAGTAATATCCTATATACAATAAAAAGAAGGAAGGCTAACTGGATTGGTCACATCTTGCGTAGGAACTGCCTTCTAAAACACGTTATTGAAGGAAGATAGAGGGAAGGGTAGACGTGAAGGGAAGACAAGGAAGAAGACGTAAGCAGCTACTGGACGAACTTAAGGAAAAGAGAGGATACTGTAAATTGAAAGCGGAAGCACTAGATCGCTCTGTTTGGAGAGCTCGCTTTGGAAGAGGCTGTGGACCTGTCGTGAGGCAGACTAATGTGTGAATGAATGATGTAAATGTACTCTAATAGAACTAACTATATGTCGTAAAGAAGCTAAAGGGCCAAATATTCCAAGTAGAAGGGAGGGCGTGACGTCCTTCGCTACACAAAAGTCTATTTACTTCATAGCCAACCCCATGGAATGGGATGTCCCTTTAGAAGGTGATAGACACATAACATCTCCAAATCTCATGCATTATTCTCATACGTTACTTTATTCCAGTTGCGAAGTAAGGTTATTTGTGGGCAGTGCCATGGCTCAGGCAGTTAGCCGCCTGCCTCCCACCGCGGAGGCCCGGGTTCAATCCTGGGTCAATCCATGTGGGATTTGTGGTGGACAAAGTGACACTGGGACAGGTTTTTCCCCGAGTACTTCGGTTTTCCCCTGTCAATTTCATTCAACTGGTGCTCCATAACTAGGAACAGGACAAAAAATAATCATCATCATCATCGTCATCTTCATCACAGGGTTGCACAAGAAGCCTCAAGGCTGCGGTGCGTCCGTAGCGTCTGCTGCGGGGCCCTTCACCAATAAAGAAAAAGTTATTTGTCGTTGCTAGACATAAATTTATTCTAGGGCTGCGAAAAGTCATGCACCTGTAGACGGTCTGGAGGGATTTAAGGCCCTGAATAGAGGCACTGCAGAGGGACTGTCACGAGAATTTGCTGAAATATTCAGAACTGCTCTCAGCTCAGAACACTGCATGCCCCTTTCCATGTCTGTTCTATCTGACAAACCCCATTAGTGTGCGTAATGTGTGATGAATTTTGCAAAGCCATTCAGTCACTGACGCGTGTTTGAACAATACTGATGAATACTCAGCAGCAATAAAACAAGTTGGTTTTATAAACTTCTGTACAATTACATCAACTTACGCCATTTCTACTTCTAATATACAACTACTACAGGGAAAGTTAAAGCAGTCCCATTACAGGCCTGGACAGGACCTGAGGGTTCCAGGAGGTCGAGGCTCCCAGATTTCTAGACAGTCGGCACATGAAGGTGGTAAGGTTGTCAGCCCTACGCACCGGCCGCCTTTACCCCCCAGGAAATATTCCTGGTACTCATTTATGTTAGAGGCTGAGTCGACCCCAGGGCCATAGTGCGACCGGAAGGATTATGCCAATGAAAAATTCCAATAACACCCTCGGGAATCGAACCCGCGACCTTCCGGCTTGTAGCGCAGTGCCTTAACCAACTGCGCTACCGCGGCACAACTACTACAGACTACTCGCAATTTTCTACAAACCATCATCAGTGTCAAAACATCGAATTTTTAATATTTTGCCAATAATTTTCTTTTCATATTAAAACTTCATGTTAATATTCAAAACTTTTAATATTATTTAAAATCAATTTTTTTATGCGCGTAATTAGATCCAAATAAATGTATTGTAATATTTTTCATCACGGGCCGATCCCTCGTCCAGAGGAGTCCTACCGACTGTGGTGTGTGTCTGAGTGCGATGAAGTGAAAATAAAAAATCTCGACACCTGCTGTGAACAGGTAGAAGAGGGAAGGACTGCGAAACGTAACGAATATTGACTATCACGAATTATATTTTGTCCTCCCTTTATTTTCCTCGTAAATTTATTAAAAGGAATTATTGTTTTACACGTAAAATAAACTGACAAAGATTACAGTTTGTAATATGAAATAATAAAGAACAACCACTCGGAGTCAAGTAAGTTTACAAACAATTAATTATTTATGATAGTTTTAATGTTTTACTTGTTGACGTACGTAAATCCAAGACATTGATGTGACAATGCCAATACCGGCAAAATATTGAAAAATGTGATAATATTGAAAACTCTTTTCTTAAAAAAATGCTAAACGCGTCTGTAGTAACTGTAGAAAAAAGGGCCAATACCTTAAGTCGGAGGAATTGTTTAAAATTATTCACATAAATACAAATAAACAAAATATGCAGATGGGCGGAATTTGGAACCACAGACCTCGCCTTCTCTTGTCATGTTATCTGTTCCAATCCAACAATAATGATGTTTAAAGCACAACATTTCTTCTGCCTAAATACATTAATTGATATAAAAATGGACCTATCCCAGTGGCCGCGCGATCTAAGGCGTAGGTCTGCGGACGAGCGCTTGCTGGGATCGTGGGTTCGAATCCCACCGGGGGCATGGATTTTTTTCTCATGTACAGTGTTTGTGTTGTCAGGCAGAGGTCTCTGCGATGGGCCGATCTCTCGTCCAGAGGAGTCCTGCCGACTGCGGTGTGTGTCTGAGTGTGTGATCAAGTGAAAATACAAAAAAAAAACCCTCGACACCTGCTGTGAACCGGTAGGTAGCAGAGGGAAGGACTAAGAAAGAAAGGATACACACTCTTCACTTTTATCTAGTTTCCGCTTTTACAAATATAAGTTTTTATAAAGTTTAGATCTCAGCTATCTGAAAGAGTGTCATTCTAATGGCCTGTATTTAAATGATCTTTCTTTACGTATTTTTTAATTGCCTGATGAAGGCTTGTCACAAAAGCCGAAACACGCAGCAAGCAATAAACTGATATATAAGTTTAAATGTCTTTGATTTTCTGTACTTCCTTTCTATTGGTTTCAACTTCTCTTTTCCAGGGGGTAAAGAGATCGGAGCTTTCAGCCAAACACTTAACCTACATGTAGCACTGAGGATCAAGAAATATGATTGCTTTACCCCTGCTCCTCACTATGTTACATTTGTTAACCTTATAAAGCCTAGCGGTAACTTTACATACCACCAGGTTTAATATTAAAAAATTCTACGTGGATCTCAGAACAAACAGCAACTTTTGTCTTATAAAACATTAAGAGACTGGTTTTTATAACCGAAGTGGAGAGCGTTTACAGCGCGGTGCGCACTGAGTCCTTATATAAAACAGACACGCTTCGTCTTTAAAGGGTTAAACATAAATAAATTCTGTCTCTGTACATGCCACGAAGGAATAAGAAGTAATGGGAACTTGACTGCACACAATCTTAAATGACGAAGTCCCATGGAGGTGAGTGGTTAGCCTCGCAACCGGCAGCTTACTTCGCCGGATAAAAGACAGCCTATCTATTGAATGAATGGCTGGATATCTTCCACAGCCGGTCTGTATGTTCTGTAGGAGACAAAATTTTGTTACCTCTGCCTGGAACAAAACCACGACTGCCCTGTTGTCACTATACAGACTGCGTTTCCTCGGCTGCAGCGTGTTGTTAAGTTCTGTGATTAATTATTTGAATATATGCGGGGCCCTTTATTCTTACAAGACCAAAACCTTTCAAGTTTAATTAACTACACAAAACTACGTCTCCCCTGTTCTCCGGGGGAAAAAATGTAACGCTAAAAGCAATTTTTTCATTATACATACTTTTCCATAAGAGAGGCTTTTCTTTTAAAAGGCGTTATTGCAAGAATTTTCGTAAAGGAATACATTTATTTGTACAGTACTTACAAAAGTGTAATTACAAAATCGTTTCGTTTCTCAGTCCTTTCCTCTTCTACCTACTTGTTCACAGCAGGTGTAGAGGGTTTTTGTTTTCACTTGATCACACTCAGACACACGCTCCAGTCGGTAGGACTCCTCTGGACGAGGGATCGGCCCGTCGCAGAGATCTCTACCTGACAACACAAACACTGTACAAGAGAAAAACATCCATGCCCCCTGTGGGATTCGAACCCACGATCCCAGTAAGGGCTTGGCAGCAGACCTAGGCCTTAGACCGCGCGGCCACTGGGATTATTTACAAAATAATAGGTTACAAAACAACTTTAGTTCTTAATCACGTGCATTTTATCGAGAAAATACTGTCTTTGAAGCCGTTTAACCATTTAAAGCCTAGCGGTAACTTTACGTACTAACAGGCTTAACTTTAATTAATTCTCCATGGTGCTCACATTGCGTTTATGTATTTTGTACTTATGTGGGAACCATCTGCAACTTTTACCTGACACGTCTTCAAATCATAGGTTTTTTAAACTGAGGTGGAGAGTGTTTACTGCGCGGTCCGCCCTGAGTCCTTACATTAGACAGAATTCGTTTCGTTTTCAAAGGGTTAAATCCACAACGGCGTAAACTTACATGTCACTGCCCGTGTGTTTGGAGGCATCCTGTTCGATTCTTCTCTTACTTCTGCTAAATTTTTTGAAGTCTCAGTGGCGTATCACACACACACTTAGAAACTGGTTCTTGTACTATATTTTAGCAATACGTACGTGCTATAACACTAGACCTCTTCCTGAACGCGAGTGAACATAGACTGGTTTCAGGTTCTTGAAGATTTTTCAAAATACTATTCCCACATTTTACTTTAGAGGCTGAGGAAAACAACGCCGTACATCATCCAGAACACTCAGTGACACGGATAAAACGCGGATTATAAATTCTGAGCGTTGTTATTACACAATGTGTTCCGTGGCAATTCGTATCAAATTTTCTCAATTATATTTTTGGTTAAAAGTACAATTATCATACTGTGAAATGATATCTTCGATTTTCTGGGATGTTACGCAGCGTTGTTTATTTGTTAGTTACCACAGTTTCGTGAGAACCTATCGGTCCGATCTTCAAGGCACTGATAGGTTATTTCAAAACGTCGGTACCTAACTACTAATCCAGGCTGCGTAACATTCCAGAAGAGTTAAGACCATTTTACACCGCGGCAGAATTCTAATATCGCGCTCACTGTGAACTGTTCGCACAATAATTTTCACTTTTAACTCACCGTGCATTTTATATCAGATGAAAAAGCAACCAACAAATGCACTGTACTTACTTATTCAACTTTTTATTCTGCTTTTCCCCGACATGTTTCGGCGTAGCAAGACGCCATCCTCAGGGGGTCGTATATAATTAAGACATTATTTTCCTCTGGCGATGTTTTCCGCAAATGTGAAATTGTTAAAATATAGCATTTACACACACACACACACTGTTTTCCAATATTAATTTGATGACAGTTCTTGGATTACAACACATAACTATATGGTCCGATGTGAATAGCACATAGCGTCTTGCTACGCCGAAACATGTCGGGGAAAAGCAGAATAAAAAGTTGAATAAGTAAGTACAGTGCATTTGTTGGTTGCTTCTTCATCTGTTGGCACAAATTCAGCAGTAAAGAAGAAAAGCACTGGTTTTGTGATGATTCCACATGTTTCGGTCAGGTGGAAAGTATTGTTCTTCTCTCCCATTCTTTCTTTCTCAAGCGTATATCAATATAATACATTACTTAGCCATAACTCATTGACGTTACATTTTTCTCCCTTTCAATTCAACAACAGACCAAAGAGGAAGCTAATATTACCTGAGATCATCAATTTAGTCCCCACTTTTTATAGGATCAGGAAGTTAATTACCAGCCAGAAAAAAAAACGCCAGTCAGTAATTCCTATCCCTAGGAACACTAATCCAATTCACACACTGGTACCATTTTTCTTTAACCCTTTAAAGACAAAGCGTATCTGTTTTATATAAGGACTCAGTGCGTACCGCGCTGTAAACACTCTCCACTTCAGTTATAAAAACCAGTCTCTTAATGTTTTATAAGACAAAAGTTGCTGTTTGTTCTGAGATCCGTACAAAACACATAAACGCAATGTGGGCACCACGTAGAATTTTTTAATGTTAAACCTGGTGGTATCTAAAGTTACCGCTAGCCTTTAAAAGGTTAATATAAGATTTAACATCACGTATGACCCCACGTCTCTAAGTTCTTTCTTCTCCAACATGTGCTATATTCACATATATTTCTTATGCGTTGATTTTATCAATTAAATAATAAGCAACAAAGAGACACATGTATGACGTTCCTTCCTACCATTTATATTGTTTGGTTTCTTAGTCCGTACCTCTTCTACCTGTTCACAGCAGGTGTCGAGGGATT
The DNA here is from genome assembly GCA_013340265.1 of Coptotermes formosanus. Taxonomy (NCBI): domain Eukaryota; kingdom Metazoa; phylum Arthropoda; class Insecta; order Blattodea; family Rhinotermitidae; genus Coptotermes; species Coptotermes formosanus. Next base: position 126,271 of record BLKM01000050.1, read on the forward strand.
TTTATTTTTCACTTAAACCCAGAAACACGCCACAGTCGGTATGATTCGTCTGGACGAGAGATCGGCCCGTCGCAGAGACCTCTACCTGACAACACAAATACTGTACAAGAGTAAAAAATCCATGCCCCCGGTCGGATTCGAACCGACGATCCCAGCAAACGCTCAGCAGCGGACCTACGCCTTAGACCGCGCGGCCACCGGGATCGCGCTATTTAATAAGCCCGTACGTATTTCGCATGACGTCACGCGCTGCGTTTTTCCACTCAGACAGCCGCGTAGCTCACTGCAGAGTATTCAGTGCAAGCCGCAGCCGCACCTACGTTCCGTACTGCATACTATTCAGGGGCACAGCCATCAGTATTAACCGTTTAAAGCCTAGCGGTAACTTTACATACCACCAGGTTTAACATTAAAAAATTCTACGTGGTGCCCACATTGCGTTTATGTGTTTTGTACGGATCTCAGAACAAACAGCAACTTTTGCCTTATAAAACATTAAGAGACTGGTTTTTATAACCGAAGTGGAGAGTGTTTACAGCGCGGTACGCACTGAGTCCTTATATAAAACAGATACACTTCGTCTTTAAAGGGTTAAAGAAAAGGAAATTGATGTGGTGCGGTGATAAGCCGTGTAGTTTGGTAGACAGGTACACAAGTACATTGCTTCGAATTTTAACGGACATTAATCTTCATATTTATCAAGTTAATTCGAGATATCACTGATATGTTTAAGCACTATTTCTGTTGCCCCAGATCACATAGACACTACGTTTCAAAACCTATCTGTTTTCGCCCTCAGGTGTACTAAAAACATGATAATCAGTTTTATCCTATTATGAATTTTGGATTTAGATTTATGCGCACTATTTTTATGTACAGACGCGTGGATAGTTCTTCTCTGCCACGTACGAATTTGTAGGTATCGGCTGTTCAGCCTGTTGCCCTGTCTCGAAGGTTCGGTGCACCTGATGATGAAACGCGATTGTTTTCGAAAAGTCTGTGTGAGAAGGAGGGGGAGGGGAGAGGTGCACACAGCATTTTGGTGGGGAGACCTGAGGGAAGGCGACCACTTGGGAGACCCAGGCGTAGATGGGAGCATAATATTAAAATGGATCTTCAAGAAGTGGGATGGGGCATGGACTGGATTGAGCTGGCTCAGGATAGGGACAGGTGGCGGGCTGTTGTGAATGCGGTAATGAACCTCGGGGTTCCATAAAATGTGGGGAATTTCTTGACTAGCTGAGAAACTGTTAGCTTCTCAAGAAGGTCTCTGCTGCATGGAGTTAGTTAGTTAGTTAGTTAGTTAGTTAGTCAGTCAGTCAGTCAGTCAGTCAGTCAGTCAGTCAGTCAGTTAGTTAGTTAGTTAGTTAGTTAGTTAGTTGGTTGGTTGGTTGGTTGGTTTGTTAGTCAGTCAGCCAGTCAGTCAGTCAGTCAGTTAGTCAGTCAGTCAGTCAGTCAGTCAGTCAGTCAGTTAGTCAGTCAGTCATTGAGCCAGTCACTCAGTCATTCGGCAAGTCAGTCAGCCAGTCAGTCAGTCAGTTAGTTAGTTAGTTAGTTAGTTAGTGTCTGTGTGATAATCAACGGAAGTGGTCATTAAACACATTAGTGCTATCTCGCATGTGACACAGTTGTCAAAATATTTTAGTGTGCTCTTATCAGGTTAGTGTTTATGACGATCCAAGCCATCTGGGACGTCACACCACCTGGATAGCACACAGCCACCAGCTTTCTTTACCCTAAACACGACGGCAGTATTTACCCTAAACACGACGGCAGTATTTACCCTAAACACGACGGCAGTATTACAATTGAAGGTACGAGAGAGAAAAAAATGATGACGCGCTTCCTGTTTTTTATATTGCTCGTACCGCGCGTTGTGGATAATCAAACACATCACACTCATTCCAACAAAATCTTACTTTCATACAAATCCCTCATGATGATCCCACGAAAGATCGAAACATGCAGGAAGGTTCAACGTGACATTGAAATATAGAATATCTGGACAAAAAATAGGGTGCATTTTTGGACTGCATATTGTGTATATGGCTTTCTGTTCTGTTGTATGTTTTGTGGAATATTTTTGATAAGCGCTACAAAGAACCAACAGGAAGGTAATAAAATAAAAAACCAGCACACAGGACTCAATGATTCTTGAATTGCCATCCAATCTGCATTAACATCCCTACATAAACACAAAGTCTTGGAATTAATGCCTCGTTAAGTAATATACATAAAGGAACGCCGAATGAAATGCGATAAAACTTCAAATACGTCGGTAGTAAGAAATATGTAGGAAAATATTAAAAACTTTGAAATATATTTTCAAAGTTAAACACAAAATGAGAAGCTGATAAGCTATTAGTAAGTTTTGACCACAAGTTCGCATTTTCAAACCTCATCACAAAGTTAATTTAAAACAAAAAAGAAAGAAAGACATTTAAGACTTGTCTCCGTACTCCCTTGTGTCGGGTTAGGTAAGAGAGAGACTGCGCCCTGTCGAGGTCTGTGTGGCACAGAAGTAAATATTTGACAGCCATGTATTATTAAATGCCATTTCTGTTCTAATTTCATGTTTGGTCTTTTCAAATATTTAAACAGCATTAATATTTCGCGTAAGACTGGCGTTCGTGGTAAGGCCTGAAGCTATTCATCATTTGCTTGGTACAGACAAAGCCAGCGAAAATGTACCATGAGACACAACTAACTAACTGACTAACTAACTAACTAACTAACTAACTAACTGACTGACTGACTGACTGACTGACTAACTAATTGACTGACTGACTGACTCCATGGAGCAGAAGCGTTCTTGAGAAGCTAACAGTTTCTCAACTAGTCAAAAAATTCCCCGCATTTTATGGAACCCAGAGGTTCATTACCGCATTCACAAGAGCCCGTCACCTGTTCCTATCCTGAGCCAGCTAAATCCAGTCCATGCCCTATCCCACGTCTTGAAGATCCATTTTAATATTATCCTCCCATCTACGCCTGGGTCTCCCAAGTGGTCGCCTTCCCTCAGGTCTCCCCACCAAAATCCTGTACGCAACTCTCTTTTCGCCCCGTACCTGCTACATCAATATTCTGTTAAAAATAATCTACATTTTGGGCACAAACATGACGCAATCGAGCTTTATGTAACAATAAAAAGGTAAGTAAAGTGCGTTATTACGTATGTCTCTTTAGTGTAATCTTACTTGTATATACTTCATTTACAATTCTGTGTCGTATTTATACTTTTCTTTCTTCTAGCAAAAATTCTTTTACTTATTAATTGTGTTTTTAAGCTAAAGAACCTTCAGAAAGAAGCAATGTGTAAAAACGGTAGGGTAAAAAGCTGTAAAACAGTAACTGTATGAAGCCTTTGTGGCACACTTTCAAAGCCACTCTTCCGTTTATTTTTCTCTCCGCTGTCCCCTTGTGAATTGACGGCTTTTAGAAGAATTACTCGATTTTGTAGAAGTAAAAAATGTATATTCTCTAACAATATTATAATGACATCTTTGTAATTAATATTAAAGTATACTTTGTTTTATTTCCAAACTTGTAATATTATTAATTTACAACAAATGTAGTTTACTCTCGAGATTTTTCCTGTTAGGATCCGTTTTTGGATAAGGGACTTTTATTTACTGCAAAAAGCCACTACTTTTTCTGTATTATATTCTTTAATTCAAATTATATTCTCTTAAATCTTTATAATACTTATAAACAATTACTCCGTGTTTCAAAATCTTCCATATGGTCAAACCTATTTGCCCTATATTTACACCCAACCAAGCTAAGCACTCACACAAAACCAGAGGACTCCGACCTGCACACCAAAACACACACATCACGTCTATACGTCACTCCACTTCTCACGCCAATATATCGAACCTGTCGTTTCGCTACGATCAGGCGACTGAAGACGATTTACATCGTAATATAAACTGGTCAATTGTACAAAGGTGTTAATTAAGTTTTAATTTTTAATGTTTTTACGAGATCAAAAAGATTTTATAACATAAATATAGTGCTGCAATATCCTTATTGGACAACGAACATTTAACCTGTATGAACTGTTATGGTGCAACGTGTAATCTTGTGAAAGCAGTGAAAGTGTATCCCTGAAGATGATGCATTAGCATCGAAACATTTCGGGTGATTTGGTGTAGTGTGACGCTATATTGTCTCTACATAGAAACAGTGCATTTGTTGGTGACTGATATCTGTTATATCTACTTACCCTAGAGTTCAAACAGTCCGTAGCTTTCGAATATCACCTCTTCTCTTAATATGGAGACCGAAGTTTCACACCCATACAAAAACCACGTAAAAATGCGTATTTCTACATGCTTTGCTTTTACAATTTTAGGTAAGAGACAGGAAGACGAGAGATCCTGCATAGAATCATAACACGCGTTCCTCAAAATTAATGTGCTCTTCAGTTCCTTGTGACTGGAATTTTGATTATTCGCGTTCGTTCCCTTATGCATTAAACTCATTCAATTTCTTAAAAAAATCTTTGTTTAACCTTTTAAAGCCTAGCGGTAACTTTACGTACCACCAGGTTTAACATTAAAAAATTCTACGTGGTGCCCACATTGCGTTTATGTGTTTTGTACAGATCTCAGAACAAACAGCAACTTTTGCCTTATAAAACATTAAGAGACTGGTTTTCATAACCGAAGTGGAGAGTGTTTACAGCGCGGTACGCACTGAGTCCTTATATAAAACAGATACGCTCCGTCTTTAAAGGGTTAAGATGTTAAGGTACCATCATTCTGTCTGCTAACGACATTAACATTTAAACCATAGGCATATTTCTCTACATATAACTTTAAATTCTTCGCACTTTCAAATTATTTAAATAAACTTATTTTTTCATACAATTTTAAAGTAATGTAACTCTATTTTCACGCTTTGTAAACCCCTATTTCACCCTTTCCCTTAGCACCAAAAGTAATTTAAATAGATCTATTAAACAGCCACTAGTATTTACCTCAGCGATCTGTTTGTCTTTAATAATTTAAAAACCAAATTTTTATTGCCTCTCAAAAGAGACACAGGAAGCAGGGAGACAGTAAGTGGAACTTGGGTTAGGTAGAAGAGAAATGGATACCAACCGTGCCACAAAAGCAGCCGTTGTGTGGTGCGTCTGTGAGGTTGCAGTGATCCTACTAGGAGGAGTAAGACGTGCCTTGGATGAAACCGGAAAAAGGTATGGCACTGATTCAATAAACGAGACTTGGTTCCAAATTGGTTCCTTGGGGAAAACGCGAAAGAAAAAAGAGGCAGAATCTGAGAAATAAAACGGTATAAATGTGGGTTGTACTTGGGTAGATAAGGAATGGAAGAAACGTCTAGAGGTTCTCTGATACAAGGGAAGAAAACACAGCTGAATGCAGGCAGGGAGTAAGTAACTTAACATGCCAATTTTAGAGTACGAAGTATTTTAAGATTAGGTTCCTCTGGGATAACACGCCGTGTGGTTTCGGAGTCTACCTTAACGAGTGATATAACACGTCCTTCCGTCCGTATTTTAATATTTATTTACAGAAATACACGGCGTAATATTTCCGAAGAGTAAAACCTTAATCCGTGATTTCAGGCTTCCGCCACGATGTCTATGAGATCTGCACTCTTCTGGCGTATAACGCAGCGTTGAGTGGTAATCCTTTACCGACGTTTCGGGACAAACTCTCTGTCCAATTTCAAGAGTCAAGAAGTCCAAGAAGGGTGGTAGTACTGTACCGACGTTTTTCCTTAGACTTAATGGCCCTTCAATATTCGACAGATAGGTTGTACCGAAACGTCGGTACAGAACTATCATTCAACGCTACATAATATTCCAGAAAAGCGCAAACCTCACCTACAATCTTAACCCTTTAAAGACGAAGCGTATCTGTTTTATATAAGGACTCAGTGCGTACCGCGCAGTAAACACTCTCCACTTCGGTTATAAAAACCAGTCTCTTAATGTTTTATAAGGCAAAAGTTGCTGTTTGTTCTGAGATCCGTACAAAACACATAAACGCAATGTGGGCACCACGTAGAATTTTTTAATGTTAAACCTGGTCGTACGTAAAGTTACCGCTAGGCTTTACAAGGTCAATATACACAGCTGTCATAAAATCAAAAAGCGCATATGGAAAATAGAGAAGACAATTCTCTGTCTTTTATCTAACTAACTGAGTAACGTTGCTTAAGCTGGAGTGCTCCGCATTTGTAATAAAGCGGTAAGAGTTTCAAATAGACTCCCGACGCCGACTATTGTCACTGGGTGTTCGTCATTTTCATCAGTTATCACAGAGTAACTCTATGTCAGGGAACAGAATACCGAGAGAATTCCTGCCGAAATTATTACTCAGTATTATCAAATTGATGGCGTCGTTTATAAACATCTCTACTAATAAAATGTGATTACCTGAACACCACTAACATCACAATCAAACGGGTGGTGTAGGCTCAATCGGGAGAAGCCAATCCCGGTAATCCTATATCCTAAAGCCTGGACACGTCACGATTCGGACGCTTAAGGCTCTGTATCGTAGCGCCTGGGCAGTGCGTCGTAACGACGCATGAGACGGGGAAGATGACAGAAAATTTCTGGCATCTTAAAACTAGAATTCTCGGCACAAAGAATTGGGCGTTTGTCGTGGAGCCAACGATGCTAAATCCTAGAACATGTATTTTTACTAATTATATCCTGCTCCCCTTGTGATTACTGGTATATTTCGGTGTAAACTGGCAACATTTCCTGAGAAATGATTGAGTGAATATGAAACAGGCCTCAGACGGAGAGTTCAACACGGAAGGAACGTTTGCACTTGAACAGATGGCGGAAGTACTGGCAGCAGTTCAAGCAGGAAAGAGAGGATCTTCACGATTTTTACACATCGACAAATATTTGGACGCTGCAATCTCAAATCAAGGAAGCTGCATTGGGCGGGGCGTGTGGCATGCATCAGAAAGTGTATAAATATACACACGAGTCTGCTAGGAAAACCTAATGCAAGAGGCAATTTTCAACATCAAGCATACGTGGAAACATAGCGCTAAAATATGTCTTAAAAAAGTGGGTGGGAGACTTTGGACTCGATTAGCCAGTCAGTCATTCATTCAGTTAGTTAGTTGGTTGGTCAGTTAGTTGGCTGGTTAGTTGGTTGGTCGGTTGGTTGGTTGGTTGGTTCGTTCGTTCGTTCTTTCTTTCGTTCGTTCGTTGGTTAGTCCGTCAGTCAATCAGTCGGTTAGTTAGTTTGTTTGTTTGTTTGTTTGTTTGTTTGTTTGTTTGTTTGTTTGTTTGTTTGTTTGTTTGTTTGTTAGTTAGTTAGTTCGTCAGTCATTCAGTCGGTTGGTTCATTCGTTCTTTCCTTAATTAGTCTCTGTCTCAGTCAGACTGTCAGTCAGTCAGCCAGTCTGTGTGTCAGTCAGTCAGTTATTCAGCAAGCTTCTTAATCAACAAGTCAGCCGAGGAGTTAGATTGACTCTTACTCAGTCGGTGAGAAATTTATACAAAAGGCCAGTTAGCCTATTAGAGCTGAGCCTGTAACATAAGTCAGCTTTATTTTGCGTGTTTTGTGTGGATCTCAGAACACACAGCGATTATTTCCCTATACAGCATTAACTGACTGGTTTTTATAACCGAGGTGGAGAGTGTTTACAGCGCGGTACGGACTTACCCTGTAATATAATTCAGCGTAACCAGTCTTTAAATGGTTAAACACAAAGATATAAAATATCAAAGAAATACCCTAAACAATGTTCGGTTTTGGTGTATTTTTTTATTTAAGGCCGTGCCATGACTCAGGTGCTTAGCAATATTAATTGCGCCATTCTAATTGCTATGAAAAGCGATGACATATTGTAGTTTCTTCCGATGCCGTGTTACTTTATAAATACCATATTCACTGTAGGATGAATTAAACTTACCCTTAAATAGCTACATCGAAAGCTAGACGTATCAGTATGGGTTCAGTATTTCAGTACACTTCTCCGCGTCTCGGCGAAAGACATGGCGGCAGCCGACAAGGCGTGTCTTGTTCGTTTCAATCACATCCACTTCCTGAACATCCCTAACTGGCATTCACTTTGCAACTTCGTCAGGATATAAAAAGGCACCACAAAGGCAATATTATAACACTTTTAAATGATTCAACACTTTGTTATACGAACAAGCACATAACAGCACACATTACAAACATATTCAAAGTAACTGACACACGAGCTATAATCCGCTTTAGCTACGCCATTATGCACACGATTGCAACTAAAGGAGGAGGGGAAGTCACGCTGCCCATCGCCTTACACCTGCTTCCCCTCCTGCGCCACGATATCACTACAGAGTGACATCTACTGATCAAACTTGGTACAATTCTTTTCTATTGCTTATTGACGGAAGAAAATAAATCAATACTTTAATATATTCGTAACAAATATTATTTGGGTCTTCATGCATATTTACATTATGACATTTGTTATTAAACAAGTTGAATTAGAATTCTTAAAATTATACAAGTTTTGTGCATTATAGCCGGCAGATGTCACTACTAATCAAGTGGAAAAACAAGTTATTTGAGCTGTATAAGAACACATGAACTGCCGCTGCCCTGTGCTCTTTGCAGCCTGGAATGATGAGTATTGGCCAATCAAGACGAACCTTTAGAATCACTTCTGTTTGACGTCATGTAGAGTTAGAAGGGGACAATGTGACAGCGGATCAGGCATTTCTCCCCTTCTATTTCGTTCTCCTCTGCTAGCCAACATTCCACAACTGCTCCACATTAAATTGTCAGAGACCCTTCATGTTTACGATAGACGTAACGTGGGGCGTTCGCATCTGAACCTTATTTCGGCTGGATACAAATCACGGAATTCAAGATTCGTGAAGATATGAGGTGCCCACAGCCGTGTTACTCTAAGTTCAAGTCTTCTGGAATGTGACCCTGTGTCACTGGACAGTATGTTAACAGATGACTAAAGACTTGAATATTCAGTTTAACCTTTTAAAGCCTAGCTGTAACTTTACGTACCACCAGGTTTAACATTAAAAAATTCTACGTGGTGCCCACATTGCGTTTATGTGTTTTGTACGGATCTCAGAACAAACAGCAACTTTTGCCTTATAAAACATTAAGAGATTGGTTTTTATAACCGGAGTGGAGAGTGTTTACAGCGCGGTACGCACTGAGTCCTTACATAAAACCGATAGGCTTCGTCTTTAAAGCGTTAATTATTTATCCATGTTTATTTTTCCTGTACTTCTATTACGTGAGGTGATTTGCTTGATTGGCTTACGAACTATCAGATTCTCAAGCAGGGCTCTGCTCCACAAAGTGTTTTCGTTATTCAGTTACATCATATATGTTTAATATTCATTTTAATATTATTATCTTAACAATGCTTAAAAGTACCAACGTATCCGTTTCTAGTCTCTCATTCTGCTCCATTTGACACCCTTAATATCTGTGGTTGAAGGTAAAAGTTTCAGAGATCCGAATAGAAACTACAACTTTCCACTTAAAATTATTTACGGCATTAAAAATTTTTATGTGCATTTCTTAAATCAATATTTCCTGATAATAAATGCATTATAATGCATTTTTTCGAAAAACCAGCAAATAAAGATCGTGCAACCCGTACGATTTTGAAAATTCAACTTGAAAAGCATTTTTCTAGACAGTCTGTATAAGCAATTCAGACAGCAACGAACAGTAATGACCCTAGATGGGGATAAGCAATTAAGTGGTGTTTGATACTTCAACATACAGAAGTAAATAAATGTACATTAATGAAAATTATTCGCGCCGATCCCAGTGGCCGCGCGGTCTAAGGCGTAGGTCTTCGGCCGAGCGCTTGCTGGGATCGTGGGTTCGAATCCCACGGGGGCATGGATGTTTTTCTCTTGTACAGTGTTTGTATTGTCAGGTAGAGGTCTCTGCGATGGGCCGATCCCCCGTCCAGAGGAGTCCTACCGATTGTGATGTGTGCTTGAGTGTGATCAAAAGAAAAATCACAAAAAACCCTCAGCACCTGCTGTGAGTAGGTAGAAGAGCGAAGGACTAGGAAGAAGGGGAGGAGGAGGAAGAAGAAGAAGAAGAAGAAGAAGAAGAAGAGGGAGAAGAAGAAGAGGAAGAGGAAGAAGAAGAGGAACAGAAAGAAGAAGAAGAAGAAGAAGAACATTCTTAGCGCTATTAGTGCAAAAACTACATAATAAACTTCCTCCAAGACCTGTATTTTATATTTCACCTAAGGGCTGAAGGCACTTAAGCCAGGTCTCTTCTTTCTTCTGTCAGAAATTCCGTAAATGCGATTTTTGGTGTCAAGAAGTTTGCACGACACTTACACTATTTTGTCTAAAGAAAGAATTGAAGCCTAAAGAAACGGAAGTAGAAAAGTGAAATACATTTTTCCAATATCGGATGTTTTTAGAACAAACAGCAAATTCATGATGGTATATATCGTCTGGTAGAGAAGGCAAAATGAATGACGCAAACTGCAGGGCAGCTTTGCCATTTGTTCAAAACTGTGTTTTTATAAGAATTCGCTTAACCGTTTAAAGCCTAGCGGTAACTTTACGTACCACCAGGTTTAACATTAAAAAATTCTACGTGGTGCCCACATTGCGTTTATGCGTTTTGTACGGATCTCAGAACAAACAGCAACTTTTGCCGTATAAAACATTAAGATATTGGTTTTTATAACCGAAGTGGAGAGTGTTTACAGGGCGGTACGCACTGAGTCCTTATATAAAACAGATTACCTTTCGTCTTTAAAGGGTTAATGCTTGCTATCTTTCTGACCAGAAATCGCCTTACTACACAGATACATTTTACAACACACACAAATTTTTATCGGTCTCCCGCCTAACGTTGAACACATCGTTTGTAAACTGAAGATCGTTTCGTTTCTTAAGCAGTCCTTCCCTCTTCTACCTACCTGTTCACAGCAGGTGTCGAGGTTGTTTATTTTCACTTGATCACACTCAGATACACACCACAGTCGGTAGGACTCCTCTGGACGAGGAATCGGCCCGTCGCAGAGACCTCTACCTGACAACACAAACACTGTACAAGAGAAAAAAATCCATGCCTCCGGTGGGATTCGAACCCACGATCCCAGCAAGCGCTTGGCCGCAGACGTACGCCTTAGACCGCGCGGCCACTGGGATCGGCAAACTGAACATCAAGGAGCCATTTCCTTCGAAACGTCGGTACCTATCTACTCAGCTACACGGCGTCATGTCCTAACATATCGTGCATTTTAATGTTGTCTGCTGAGGAGAACATTGGGAATTAATGTGAAAAACGTAACAGGAGGCTGAACAAAATGAAATTAAAATTGGGATTCAGAGAAACACCCGAAACGCCACGTATATCAGCTATACCTCAGACACTGAGTCTTACATAATAGTTCTGAGATAGGCCGTCATGTAGATTGGTATATGAGTACTAACGTTTCGGAGAAATTTGCTGTTTCCATCTTCAGGGTAGGCAAATCTTGTTGGACTATCATAATAGATGGAAGCACCAAGAACTTATGAAGTATCGGTCGTTATAAGCAGATTCACACGGCTTTGTCGAAGTTTCAAACAAATTTTGTTACGACTGCTCATGTAATTTCAAATACGCACGTTCTTTTCCCCTCCGCTAATTCTGGGAATCTTCATGTCTTTTCTGTTATTTGCATGAAGTGACTTTCCGGTGTTCCCTGCTTGCAGCAGCAGGTTTTGGTGGATTTTCGATGTATACTTCCCAGTTTCAGCTTCACTTTGCTTGGTACAAAAATTGTAAAAATTATTATTGATATCTTTGTAAATAGCAGGTGTGATTTTAATGTTCTAATTTCCAGGGGTCACGAGGAAATTTTACGCTAAGTTACTACTTAAAATGCACCCTAAGAAACGTCATTAAATGCCCTGTAAAAGTAAGACAAGAAAAAGAGAGGTAAATCATCATCACAGGGAAGAATCCTCAACACGATTCTTTCGCCATCACGAGACTTTAACTTGGTTGGCACAGTTTCCGCATTTGAAGATAGCATGGCACAGCAGTACAGTCGGTTACAGCACTTCTAGTAGCGTGGCACAGCAGTACAGTCGGTTACAGCACTTCTAGTAGCGTGGCACAGCAGTACAGTCACTTACAGCACTTCTAGTAGCGTGGCACAGCAGTGCAGTCGGTTACAGCACTTCTAGTAGCGTGGCACAGCAGTCGAGTCACTTACAGCACTTCTAGTAGCGTGGCACAGCAGTACAGTCACTTACAGCACTTCTAGTAGCGTGGCACAGCAGTACAAACAAAATTCAGATCTAAACAGTGCAGTCAGTATAAAAGAAATTACACTGTTATCCCTAAATCAATATCGGCCTCACAACATAACCAACAAATCGTTCGTCAACACAACGTATACCCTTAGATGTCAAAAACAGCAACATTTTCGGCTATTAAATGTATCCCTCATCAAGTGTTACATTTAAAAAGGTAAAAAGACAATACTTATGGCTGCAATTTATAGCTTGATCTCGATATTTAGAATATATGCTTATAATCGCGTATGGTATCCAATGATTTCGCAGATAAATAAAATAAACAAAATATATAAAATATAGTGTTGGTGTGAAATATGTAAGCAGTATTTTTATATGTATTGAAGCGATATAAATCGAAACGGAGACTGACTGACTGACTAACTAACTAACTAACTAACTAACTAACTAACTCCATCGAGCAGAGGCCTTCTTGAGAAGCTAACAGTTTCTCAGCTAGTTAAGGAATTCCCCACATTTTATGGAACATGGAGGTTCATTCCCTCCTTCACAAAAGCCCGCCACCTGTCCCTATCCTGAGCCAGCTCAATCCAGTTCGTGCCCCCACATCCCACATCTTGAAGATCAATTTTAATATTATCCTCCCATCTATACCTCGGTCTCCCAAGTGGTCGCCTTCCCTCAGGTCTGCCCACCAAAATCCTGTATGCATCTCTCTTTTCCCCCATACGTGCTACATGCCCCACCCATCTCATTCTTCTCGATTTGATTACCCAAATAATATTTGGTGATGAGTACAGGTCAGTAAGTTCCTCGTTATGTAGTCTTCTCCACTACCCTGTCGCCTTGTGCCTCTTAGGCCCAAATATCCCCCTCAGCACCTTATTCTCGAACACCCTCGGTCTTTGTTCCTCCGTGTTGCGTACACACATATCGCGCAAAATTTTTATTATACATATTTAACACCAACTAATTACTCATTTATTAATCGCAATGATAGTGCAACATCTCACTGTCGAATTTTCTACATGTTTCGGCTATTAACAGCCATCATCAAGAAGAAAAATTATCACAGAAGCATTATGCTGCTGTAGATATATCTCACCGTCAAAATAAAACCTCCTTCATATTGTTCTTTAAAGTCAATAATTGGCATCTCAATAAATTAATTAAAATACTGTGACACTGCGTGTATATGGTAATTACAGTGAGATTAACATTTTAAAGCCTAGCGGTAACTTTACGTACCATCAAGTTTAACATTAAAAATTCTACGTGGTGCCTACATTGCGTTTATGTGTTTTGTACGGATCTCAGAACAAACAGCAACTTTTGCCTTATAAAACATTAAGAGATTGGTTTTTATAACCGAAGTGGAGAGTGTTTATAGCGCGGTACGCACTGAGTCCTTATATAAAACAGATACGCTTCGTCTTTAAAGGATTACTGTGGTCGATATGCATGAATAACATCGTATTGACATTCTGTTATCGTGAGACCAATGTGACGTTTTTGTTATTTTAAGGAAAAATAAAACAATCATCTCACTTGCTTGATTATACGACCACATGTATAAGTACACACGTTCACGGATTTCCAAGAAACATTTTTTCACGTTTTCCTCATGAGTCGAATATAAGAAGTAACTTAGATCTTATGTTCAAAACAAGAAAACGTCGGGCCTGCGTTCCTAACTTCTATAGAAAAAGCAGTTACCGTGTTCAAATTATTTTTAACGAGTTCTGCTTACTTTAACAGCCTTCGGATGCAACAATAAAAGAAATTCCCCCGCCCCGCCCCCCCGCAATGTACACCTTAGTCTTATAATTATAACCTCTGAGTTGCGTTGTGTGTGGCAAGTGACGCAAGATACAAAGAAATAACACTTGGATTCTAAAAACGGTCTTTCCTTTTGTTTCAGAACAAGGGATATCTTCTAATGAGGTGCCTTGGTTCTGACAGCGTAATCCTGAGATGAAAACAAGCGGAATGCTTATCCTTGAGGTTAATTAGCGAAAAGAGGACTTCCTCTTAGTCCTTCCCTCTTCTACCTACTTGTTCACAGCAGGTGTCGAGGTTGTCTATTTTCACGTGATCACACTCAGACACACACCACAGGCGATAGGACTCCTCTGGACGAGAAATCGGCCCGTCGCAGAGACCTCTACCTGACAACACAAACACTGTACAAGAGAAAAAAATCCATGCCCCCGGTGGGATTCGAACCCACGATCCCAGCAAGCGCTCGGCTGCAGACCTACGCCTTACACCGCGCGGCCACTGGGAGGACTCGAGGTACGTCTGCCTGCCTGCCTGTTGTCTGTTCTCATGGCGATATAGGAGTATGTGACCCAGAGCATCCCTTTTCCGTGTTTCTGAATCATGTTTGTAGATATTTATGATGGAAGAAATTAAGAGCAGATTGAAGCCGGGGAATGCTTGCTATCATTCGGTGCAGAATCTTCTGTCTTCCAGGTTGCTATCCAAAAACACAAAGATTAGGGTATACAGAACTATAATTTTACCTGTTGTTCTGTATGGATGTGAAACTTGGTCTGTCACACTAAGGGAGGAACAAAGAGTGAGGGTGTTCGAGAATAGGGTGCTGAGGAAGATATTTGGGCCTAAGAGGGACGAGGCGACAGGGGAGTAGAGAAGACTACATAACGAGGAACTTAATGACCTGTACACATCACCAAATATTATTCGGGTAATCAAATCGAGAAGACTGAGATGGGCGGGGCATGTGGCACGTATGGGGGAGGAGAGAGGTGCATACCGGATTTTGGTGGGGAGACCCGAGGGAAGGCGACCACTTGGGAGACCCAGGCGTAGATGGGAGGATAATATTAAGATGGGTATTCGGGAAGTGGGATGGGGCATGAACTGGATTGAGCTGGCTCAGGATAGGGACAGGTGGCGGGCTCTTGTGAATGCGGTAATGAACCTTCGGGTTCCATAAAATGCAGGGAATTTCTTGACTAGCTGAGAAACTGTTAGCTTCTCAAGAAGGCCTCTGCTCCATGGAGTTAGTTAGTTAGTTAGTTAGTTAGTTAGTTAGTTAGTTAGTTAGTTAGTTAGTTAGTTAGTTAGTTAGTTAGTTAGTTAGTTAGATATTTATGATGAGGGACAGGCGACAGTAAGGCTTATACATACACAAGCTGACACAAACACAGTAAAAACTCAGACTCACGGCCATGTCGCAACTGGTATCTAACCCCCGGGGGTCCCACTATTCGAAGAGAAAATTAACCTTTTAAAGCCTAGCGGTAACTTTACTTACCACCAGGTTTAACATTAAAAAATTCTACGCGGTGCCCATATTGCGTTTATGTGTTTTGTACGGATCTCAGAACAAACAGCAACTTTTGCCTTATAAAACATTAAGAGATTGGTTTTTATAACCGAAGTGGAGAGTGTTTACAGCGCGGTACGCCCTGAGTCCTTATATAAAACAGATAAGCTTCGTCTTTAAAGGGTTAAAGCATACACCTTACACAGCACAGACGCTGTAATCGAAAGCAAGCTGCAATAACATGTAGGTTTGTAACTCTTTTATGTGCACGTAAGAAGGTTGCCCAAAACGTTTGACAAAACAATTTTTTATTGCTTCTAATTTATTATATCATCCTTTGAATATACTCCTAGGATAACTAGATGAATGTTATCACACGCCTCATTTTTCTGCATAATCTCCGTCAACTCTAAAAGCCTTGTGGCTACCAGAAAACAGGGCATCTATCTTCTTCTTGTACCAGTTTCAATTTCGCACTCGCAGCCACTTCTTCAATAACCTCATCACTTCCAAACCTTTTCTCACGGATTGCATCTCTGAGGGCTCCAAAGAGGTGAATATATGAGGCTGCAGTACCTGGGCTGTGTGGTGTGTGGGGAAAAACAGGTCTTCTAAGTTATGTGATTGTTAGCAGTGTATTCAGACCTGTGTGTGATAGGGCGTCATCGTGTTGAATGGGGACTTCTGCAACATTTTTGTGAAGTCGAACTCTCCTAAAACGCTTCTGAAAGCTTTATATAGTTTATAAACAAAATCACCAATTAATGCACTTTTTACTACCACTTATTTTCCGACACATGTTTCGGCGTCTAATGTCGCCACATCAGGGTACAGTTAGTGTGAATAACACTGGGCGTCCGTATGGTTTATAACAGAAGTCTTGAGTTAGGCAGTTCATATTAACACTTTCGGAAGCGCTGGTTCCAGTGGCAGTATGTATACAAAAACACGTCACTCACACTAGATAAAATGCTTAAAATATGTAAAGTCATGCGCACTTGTCCTTAAAGTTTATTTAAGATTTTTAAAAGTAGATAATTTTGAAATAATCGAAGTATGTAGAATTACGATTGTATGATGTCATATGAAATTGTGTTAGCAGACGTTGCAGATGACCAGTGTCATATCCATAAACGTGTGGTTGGAAACAAAAATAATATTCACCAACTAATGCACCAAAATACATACAATTTTTATTCGTAAAACACTCCTACATGTTTCGACCCTGCTGGGTCATCTTCAGGGAGAATAATCTGTTACACTGTTGGATGCACTTGTATAGTTAAGTGAGAATGTGCCTTTGCTTTCATCCTCCGTTGAGAGATGTCTTGTACTGTCCGCGGTCAGTCTGCTTTCATCCTCCGTTGAGAGATGTCTTGTACTGTCCGCGGTCAGTCTGCTTTCATCCTCCGTTGAGAGATGTCTTGTACTGTCCGCGGTCAGGTTTCCCTGACCGCGGACAGTACAAGACATCTTTCAACGGAGGACGAAAGCAAAGGCACATTCTCACTTAACTGTACAAGTGCATCCAACAGTGTAACAGACTATTCTCCCTGAAGATGACCCAGCAGGGTCGAAACATGTAGGAGCGTTTTACGAATAAAGATTGTATGTATTTTGGTGCATTCGTTGGTGAATATTATTTTTGTATGATACGGTGCACGGACGTGGAACACATTAAATGTGTGGTTGGATATGAAGGCAGTGTCCTGTCGCATTGAGGCGTGTGTGTTTAGTCAACTGTTACAGCTTCTGAAAGGTTTTAAGAGTTTGAACGTAAATATCCCAGTTAACCCTTTAAAGACGAAACGTATCTGTTTTATATAAGGACTCAGTGCGTACCGCGCTGTAAACACTCTCCACTTCGGTTATAAAAACCAGTCTCTTAATGTTTTATAAGGCAAAAGTTGCTGTTTGTTCTGAGATCCGTACAAAACACGTAAACGCAATGTGGGCACCACGTAGAATTTTTTAATGTTAAACCTGGTGGTACGTAAAGTTACCGCTAGGCTTTAAAAGGTTAATGGTTTGACCACGTGCCACATTCACAATCACTCCTTCTGTATCCCAAAAAAAAACATTATCCATGATTTTTCCCTGCTGAAGGTGTAGCTTTAAACTTCTTCCGAGCAGAAGTTGAATGGTGACAATCCAGTGACTCTCTATTTGTCTGCGGTTCGAGATCATAGATCCATATTTCATCCCCAGAGTCGATCGTTGACCACAAATTTTAACCACCAGATTTGTAACGGAATAGCAAATCTGAACACACGTATTTCTTCGCAAGAACACTTCGTATACTTGTCTACTTTTTCTGACGTTTCAAACGCTGTCATTTGGTAACAGTTTTTTATGTGGCTAGTTTCAAAGCCACATTTTTGGATTCTTTAATTTTAGTAGTTTAAATTACAAGATAAACATAAACTAGAATAATGTGAAGTATTTAAATGGCGTCAATTTTTTGCAATTAACTTTGTCTGATAAGTGTGAAGTTAACAATTTAGATCGCACAACACCTGATTTAGCTATTTCTCAGTCACTACGAAGCAAAATACAAACTTATGTGACAAATGTTAACCGTGCCATATACGCTCAACGTAAGTGGTGGAGTGGCTGTGCTGAAAGAAACGCTTTGTTAGGCTTTGCTCGTTAATCATACAACAATCCCAGACCCAACCGTACCATAAGAAAGTCCTACGAGCCGCCACTGACCTGACTCTATTATTCTCACCCTCATTTATTCATTCATATATAACCTCAGTAAATTACAGCCTATGTAAATATCACTTATTTTCTCATTTTTCGACCCAAATACACACAATGTCCAATGGCTACCAATGAAATGGACACGTTCCCCTCTTGCACGGAGGGAACAGCTACTATTGAATTGTAATTTCCAGACGAACCAATCCTCTGCGTGCTGCAGCAGAATCGAATGAGCAGAGTCCGAGAAATGGCCCTTCGAAGAGTTTCGGCCATATTTATGAAGACAATAAAAAGGCTTTAAGGAAATTACAGTTCCAGAACAATATGTACCGCTGATGCAACTTTTATGTTAGAAGGTAGAAAGAAACTTTGACAAAAAAAACCGCTGCTGTCTCTAATGAGTGATTCTAACCATAAAATGGAACGTGCACACAATAAAAATGATAGGTTTAGAAAGGAAATTTTGTTGACATTAACCTTTTAAAGCCTAGCGGTAACTTTACGTACCGCCAGGTTTAACATTAAAAAATTCTACGTGGTGCCCACATTGCGTTTATGTGTTTTGTACGGATCTCAGAACAAACAGCAACTTTTGCCTTATAAAACATTAAGAGATTGGTTTTTATAACCGAAGTGGAGAGTGTTTACAGCGCGGTACGCACTGAGTCCTTATATAAAACAGATACGCTTCGTCTTTAAAGGGTTAACATTAAAAAATTCTACGTGGTGCCCACATTGCGTTTATGTGTTTTGTACGGATCTCAGAACAAAAAGCAACGTTTGCCTTATAAAACATTAAGAAACTGGTTTTTATAACCGAAGTGGAGAGTGTTTACAGCGCGATACGCACTGAGTCCTTATATAAAACAGATAAGCTTCGTCTCTAAAGGGTTAACATTAAAAAATTCTACGTGGTGCCCACATTGCGTTTATGTGTTTTGTACGGATCTCAGAACAAAAAGCAACGTTTGCCTTACAAAACATTAAGAGACTGGTTTTTATAACCAAAGTGGAGAGTGTTTACAGCGCGGTACGCACTGAGTCCTTATATAAAACAGATACGCTTCGTATTTAAAGGGTTATATATCCCCCCGTTCCTGTGGTTTATCTTAGTCTTTCCCAGTACATGTAGGAGTGGTTCCTTTACATTTTGCTAATATCGATACATTTTGCGTCATTTTCAAATCGTTGTTAGAAAGAATCCTGTTGTTTCGTTGGTACATAGCGTGAGAAGTCAAAGAAACTCGCTTAAGTAAATCTAAAATCAAATACTCATAAGCAACGTACTGGCAAAAACAGTCTTAGAAATGTATCATACAGCATGTGCATTTCTGTGTAATATTGCATTGAAATGACAATTGTCGAGGGACGTCTTGAGTAACATGCTTCCAATTTAAAATATAACGAACTATTCAAACACAAGAATGGTTGCGACGATGATAATGATGAAAAATACGACGATTGCGAATAATAATAATAATAATAATAATAATAATAATAATAGCTCGTAAAAATACGGCAACTGGAAAGGGCCGATAGGCCTGTAACACACTAGTACTATCCACAAAGCGTATTATCCCAAACAATTTACACGACAGTTTGTAACCCTTTGAATCTCCGCCCTGCTCTACATAATCTAACGCAGACAGCAAAGTTTTCGGAAAAACAGTGAGTAAGAAGTGCTTCAAAAGTTGCTAATTTAATTTATGTGCTATTGCTCTGGTTGGTTCCCTGATGATGATCCCTTGAGGGTCGAAACAGGTACGAATATTTTATGTGATATTCTAATGAAAATATCTAAGAAAAAATATTGTGGGTTTTTGGTCTTAAGTGTTGCGAACTGGTTATCGACAGTGCACGGAATGAGCAATGTAAAAAACACTGCATATTAATACATATGTATTGGTGGTGGTGGTGGTGGTGGTGCTGGTGGTAGTAGTAGTAGTAGTAGTAGTAGTAGTAGAGCAGTAGTACTGCTAAGGTAACTGGAACCATTTCAAAATCCTTCAGAAAACACTTGAGCAGCGTACCGGGAAAGCACGATATCAAGGAACTACAGAAAACAGCTGCACTGGGCACAGCACACACACTGCGGGAAGTGCTAATGTAGAAGCACAAAAGGGTTTAATATTGCAGACAGCGCTATATGCACCATTAACAGTACGCGCGGGATAGCTGCGGCTCTGTGTACCCTAGAAACGTGGTTTGTTTCAGGTGTATAAGTGTGAATACCGTGCGTATAGGGGATGATGATGATGATGATGATGATGATGATGATGATGATGATAACCTGGATTCTCAAAATCTTTAACAACCCTTGAAGAAAACTTTGCTTCAAAAATATCGTAGCAGATAAATTTAATTCAAACGCGTTTATTTGCAGGTTCGTCCCTTTACTCCCGGTCTCGACTTTAGTACTTGTCGTAACATTTAATTAACTGCATTCAAATTAAGGTTCGTGTACAGTTAAGAGCCACGACAAGTCTGAAAACCCTTCTGGCGACCTTCAGGTCGCTACAGCGGTAATTGTCCTGTGAATTCCTCGACATCAGACAATGTCGCTGACGACCATTTCTATCGTTAGGGTCGTGCTCTGTAAGAAGCAAGCAGAAGGGTTTCATTTTTACATTACCACCTCCTCGTAGGCTCTTGGTTCATTCTGTTTCGAATTTAACGTCTTCTTCCACACCAATGCAAGATCTTAGCCAGCCCAAAGAAAATTAAATCCAGAAATTATAATTGCATTATTTTAAAGAGAAAGTCCAGAATAAGAACACACGCGGCAGAAAGCAGGGCCGACCGGTCCCTTTAATTATATTTAACCTTTAGCAACCCAGCATAGAACCACTAATTTCTTCCCATGGGTCCAACTCATCCACCATCACATGACTACAAACACAAAATGGCTTCTGTTTGGTTATACCTCACGTATGAGTGAAATAATTGTGCCCATTTCTTTTTCCCATTCCTCATTCACCATCCTTCTACGTTACTTCTTTATTCCGCTCCTCTTTAACCAACCGTTATGGTAAAGTGTTTCACGTTGTCGCTGTCGTTATTATAAAGGTTTCAGTTTCAAATCTCGGCCGCTGGGTCAGTTATTCAGATTTCAAAATTTTGGCCCACAGATTATTAACCCTTTAAAGACGAAGCGTGTCTGTTTTATATGAAGACTCAGTGCGTACCGCGCTGTAAACACTCTCCACTTCGGTTATAAAAACCAATCTCTTAATGTTTTATAAGGCAAAAGTTGCTGTTTGTTCTGAGACCCGTACAAAACACATAAAAGCAAAGTGGGCACCACGTAGAATTTTTTAATGTTAAACTTGGCGGTATGTAAAGTTACCGCTAGGCTTTAAATGGTTAAAATAATTAGTCAAAAAAGCACAACCCCAGCTACTTCCCAGTGGATATGATGTAAATCCAAGCATGTAACATAGAAGCTTCCCTGTAGCCCTTAGTATCTGAAGTCACTTGTCTAACCTTTCCTTTCTCTTCAGTTTTATTTCTTTCGCCACCAATCAGACACGTTCCTAATTAGAAGTAGGCAAAAAATAATATGTCGAATAATTATTCTACACTTCTTCCTCTTTCTAACTTCATTTTATGTTTTCTGAACACGCTTCTCTGACTGTATAACATGACGTAACCAAAAGGTGTGACTCAGAGTTCGTCAGCCAAGCGGTAAAATGCTTTACAGGGGCTTCTTTCCGAACATCTCTAATTACAGCGTTTCTTTTTGTTTGTCTCTTTCATTATACTCCTCTTTGTAATGTCACATTTTTTTAATCAGGTTTAACGAAATGAAAAAACTAGGAAATATGAACTGAATGCAAAATAGCGGTGTTCCTTTTCAGAAGGCACACTTGAAGTAAATATAAAGTAAACCGAATTTCTAACACCAATACAAATAAAGTCTGCCAATGTGTAAAACATTAAGATAGTCCAGGGCGCTTAACATCCCCACAGTATAAATAATCCATCTTAATGTTATCTTCGTATCAGTAGAACAAATGACCTTTTCAACATTTCCCTACCAAAATTCTGTCCACATTTCCAGTTCCTTCATCTGTGCTACATTCCTAGTCCTAAGTAATTACCCAAAACATCCGACAGATACATTTACCTTGCGACATTCTTTGTAACTTAACCGTTTAAAGCCTAGCGGTAACTTTACGTACCACCAGGTTTAACATTAAAAAATTCTACGTGTTGCCCACATTGCGTTTATGTGTTTTGTACGGATCTCAGAACAAACAGCAACTTTTGCCTTATAAAACATTAAGAGACTGGTTTTTATAACCGAAGTGGAAAGTGTTTACAGCGCGGTACGCACTGAGTTCTTATATAAAACAGATACGCTTCGTCTTTAATATTAGTGAAGGTGCAGAGTAGCATTTTGTGTTTATGTTTTCACCCTTTAATTTTTGTGTGGTGGTGGGTTTATGGACTTTGTCCATCGTCCGAAGAGTAAAATATTAAAAATATTAAAAAACTGAAATTCACAACGTTTCGCAAGCTGGTTCTGCTTCCGTCCTCAGGTGAAGGGAGGATAGCCCTGTCTAACGGACCCAACAGAGTAGGTGTTCCTCCCCTCTCCCCCTTCCTTCGCCTGAGGACGGAAGCAGAGCCAGCTTCCGAAACGTTGTGAATTTCAGTTTTTTAATATTTTAATATTTTACTCTTCGGACGATGGATAAAGTCCATAAACCCATCACCACACAATATTATCCAGCATCGTCAAAACCTTTTAGAATTAATCTTTAATTTTTGTCTTCATTTATTTATTTACCCCTATTACACCATTACAACATTCCCCAAATCTCTCTTTTAAAATAATGAATTAAATTACATATTTGCCCTTCAGGTGTTACAGTTTCGAAGGTACAATTCCCATTTGTGAAAGTACATAAAAACCGCCAAGGTATGAGAAAGAAATAACACACACACATAAAAAAATCATACAGTCATAAACCGTCTTGTTCTATATGCACATAACAGAATAACTACATGAAACAGAATATTTGAATATGGAACACTCACTCATCTAGTCAAAAAAAGTCCGCACATTGCATGAAACAACCCACACGTTACAATATTTACGCGAACGCGCCTGTGTTACGTTTATATGTACACTTTCTGTCTTGTTATATATATTCCGATCCCAGTGGCCGCGCGGTCTAAGGCGCATGTCTGCGGCCGAGCGCTTGCTGGGATCGTGGGTTCGAATCTCACCGGGGACATGGATTTTTTTCTCTTGTACAGTGTTTGTGTTGTCAGGTAGAGGTCTCTGCGACGGGCCGATCCTTCGTCCAGAGGAGTCCTACCGACTGTGGCGTGTTTCTGAGTTTAATCACGTGAAAAACAAAAACCTCGACACCTGCTGTGAGTAGGTAGAGGATATAAGTACTGCGGTCGGAGCACTAAAGAAATCCTCTAATTAAAGAATGTTCTGTTTTCATATGTTGGAAATATGTGAAGTCACGCCACAATGACTTCTCTTTCCAAAAAAACTAATTAGTTTTATTAAAATACACGCTGCTTAAAAAGACGTCTGCTTTGTGGAATATGTCATTTGAAATTAAATAAGGTTGACTGTCGGAGAGGGTGTAACGTCGAAAGGGAAAAATAATACACACCTTCAGCGCTTACATATGAATGTTATGCTTTGCTTCTGAAAAGAACATTCGTTAATGAACAAGCAATTTTGGGACGTGTGGAGGACAGGTATAAAACCGTTTGTTGATGCGCACCGTGAAGGTAGGGTTCCTCCTTTCATTAACCCTTTAAAGACGAAACGTATCTGTTTTATATAAGGACTCAGTGCGTACCGCGCTGTAAACACTCTCCACTTCGGTTATAAAAACCAGTCTCTTAACGTTTTATAAGGCAAAAGTTGCTGTTTGTTCTGAGATCCGTACAAAACACATAAACGCAATGTGGGCCCCACGTAGAATTTTTTAATGTTAAACCTGGTGGTATGTAAAGTTACCGCTAGGCTTTAAAATGTTAACAGATATGAATTAGAAGTGTAACGATATAAAAACACTGTGATAAAGAAAAGGTACGTACAAAAACAGGGACACGCGGTGGCGCAGTTGGTTAAGGCACTGTGCTAAAAGCCGGAAGGTCGCGGGTTCGATTCCCGATGGTGTCATTGGAATTATTTATTGACATAATCCTTTCGGTCGTACTATGGCCCTGGGAGTACCAGGAATACTTCCTAGGGGTAAAGGCGGCCGGTGCGTAGGGCTGACAACCTTACCACCTTCATGTGCCGATTGTCTAGAAATCTGGGAGCCTCAACCTGCTGGAACCCTCAGGGTCTGTCCAGGCCCGTAATGGGACTGCTTTACCTTTATATATAAAAACAAAATATTACAAAGCTGATTATCTTTTTATACATTTTATATCTTTTTAATATGTATATATATATTGCTAGCTCTGTTTTGTGAAATCTTACTTTTACACGAATCCCTGACGATGGTACCATGAGGGATCGAAACATGTAGGATTAATTTACAAGCTAGGGTAATATATTGTGTGGTGATGTGTTTATGGATTTTCCCCATCGCCCAGAGAGTAAAATATTAAAATATTTAAAAAATTAAAATCACAACGTTTCGGAAGCTGGCTCTGCTTCCGTCCTCAGGTGAAGGGGGAGAAGAACACCTATTCTGTTGCGCCACTTAGACAGAGCTCGCCTTCACCACTGGACTTCTCTTCTCCCCCTCCATTCACCTGAGGACGGAAGCAGAGCCAGCTTCCGAAACGTTGTGATTTTAATTTTTTAATATTTTTAATATTTTACTCTTCGGACAATGGATAAAGTCCATAAACCCATCACCACACAATATTATACACCGTCGTCAAAACCTTTTAAAATTTATCCAGTGTAACATAGAATATCTAAAAACAGAGTACATTTTATTGGACTCAATATTGTGCGTTTGATTGTCAACAATAAACGGTACGAACGATATAAAAAATTATGACACGTGTTACGTACGTGTTGATAATTGCACGGAAATACAGACCGCTTCTCTGAGCTGACAATACCTGACTGGTTCTATAGACAGTTGCTGGTGCAGGCAGGTTATTGTCTCTTAGAGCTGCGTCATCTGAGAGGTCATTCGTGTTGATAACGTTGTAATAATAACCGATTTAAAGGCTGTCTATCGATGCCATTACTCAGGTAATTAAATCGAGATGAGGTTGTAATAGACTAGACATGTAACGCGCAATAGGAGATAAGATTTTCGGATAAGTACATAGAAACAAGCCACTGGCGGGGGGACCATAGAACAATAGCAATCGCCCGCTGCTGTGTTCAGTTAATTACTGTGTGTTCAGTACTGATGGCAGGTAACGTACACTGAGAAAATTTTTGGATGAAATTATAAATGCTGATTAACCTTTTAAAGCCTAGCGGTAACTTTACGTACCACCAGGTTCAACATTAAAAAATTCTACGTGGTACCCACATTGCGTTTATGTGTCTTGTACGGATCTCAGAACAAACAGCAACTTTTGTCTTATGAAATATTAAGAGACTGGTTTTTATAACCGAAGTGGAGAGTGTTTACAGCGCGGTACGCACTGATTCCTTATATAAAACAGATACGCTTCCTCTTTAAAGGGTAAAGGATCAAGCAGACGCCAATGGCCGCGCTGTCTCACGTGTGGGTCTCGAGCCGTTCGCTTGCTGAGATTGCGGGTTCGAATCCCTGCCGATAACATGGATGTCTGTTTTTTTTAAGTGTTGTGTATGGTCAGGTAGAGGGCTCTGCGATGGGCTGATCATTCGTCCAGAGGAGTCCTACCGAGTGTGGTGTGCCTGAGTGTGATCGTGAAGCCTCTATAATGAGGAGGCCCTGACCTACTAGTGGCTGTTGCGCCGTGCGGGGTGGGGGGTGGGGGGGATTAAAGATGAATGTGAAGTGATGACAGGTACGTTTGTACGAAGAACTAACAATTTCTTCCGCTTTCCATTTTCCATACAAATGGATGAAATTTTTGTCTAAGTAAGGGTAGTAGCCGTCAATCAAAACAGTTCTTGATACATGAGCCGAAACATGTTGCAGTCAAACCTAAAAACAGTAAAAGAGTACTGGTTCAAAACTTAGATTCGAACAGAGTACTTCATCACGCAAATCGGAGAATTTCCGATGTCGATATCGACCTGTAAAGATAAAGGTAAAGGTCGGCCTATAACAGGCCATGAAGGCCCAGAAGCGGAGTAGAGGTATAGCCCTGATCTTTCTTTAACCTCGGTGCTAGATTGGGGGTGGGTGGTCAAGGGCACGCCCCGGCCTCTTTAAGCGGGGGAAACAGAGTCGGTACTCGTTACATCGGAAGCTGGGTGGGCCCCAGGGCCGGTCTTAATGGTTGCGGAAAATCTCGACCCCACCGAGATTCGATCTCCAGATCGGCCAGTATGTTGACGTAATTAAATTCAACCAGGGATTCAAAGTCTGTATCTTCCCAATATAGGTCTAACGCTGAAGGAGAAGCACGTAGTACGTGGCGGCATGGGCATAATAATGAAAATCTCCAGTCATTATTCCAACCAGCATACATAGTAAAAAGAAAAACCCAGAAGATTTGGTGATTGCTAGTAAGGAGATTGGTCTAGAAGTAAATGCAGAGACAAATAAGTACATGGTCATGTCTCGAAATCAGAATGCAGGACGCAGTCACAGCATAAAGATAGACAGTAAATCCTTTGAAAGGGTGGAAGAATTCAAATATTTGGGAGCAACCCTAACGAATCGGAACTCCATTCATGAAGAAATTAAGAACAGATTGAAGTCGGGGAATGCTTGCTATCATTCGGTGCAGAATCTTTTGTCTTCCACGTTGCTATCCAAAAACACAAAGATTAGGGTATACAGAACTGTAGTTTCACCTGTTGTTTTTTGTGGGTGTGAAACTTGGTCTCTCACACTGAGGGAGGAACAAAGACTGAGGGTGTTCGAGAATAGGGTGCTGAGGAGGATATTTGGGCCTAAGAGGGACGAGGCGACAGGGGAGTGGAGAAGACTACATAACGAGGAACTTAATGACCTGTACTCATCACCAAATATTATTCGGGTAATCAAATCGAGAAGAATGAGATGGGCGGGGCATGTAGCACGTATGGGGGAAAAGAGAGGTGCATACAGGATTTTGGTGGGGAGACCTGAGGGAAGACGACCACTTGAGAGACCCAGGCGTAGATGAGAGGATAATATTAAAATTGATCTTCAAGAAGTGGGATGGGGAATGGACTGGATTGAGTTGGCTCAGGATAGGGAAAGGTGGCGGGCTGTTGTGAATGCGGTAATGAACCTCCGGGTCCCATAAAATGCGGGGAATTTCTTGACTAGCTGAGAAACTGTTAGCTTCTCAAGAAGGCGTCTGCTCCATGGAGTTAGTTAGTTAGTTAGTTAGTTAGTTAGTTAGTTAGTTAGTTAGTTAGTTAGTTAGTTAGTTAGTTAGTTAGTTAGTCATTATTCCAACCACAGACCTGGTGAGACATACAAAAATTTTTGCTGCCCTCTACAGGTCCTGAGAAATAAGAAAAAAAGCCACAATCGATTATCCTTTTGCATCGCCCGCATATGCTTGCTGCAGCACAGAAGAAAGACGTTAAAACGCGCAGAATCCACACGGAAAGCTGAACTTAATTTTCTCTAAAAATGATGAAGGTAAAATAAATTAATTATTTTAAATCAGAATTTCCACTGCTCTAACCTCACCTACCTTTGGCTTTTCTGCTTAGAGTAGAAAACTGTAATTGTTAAAGGCTTTTTGTTTTTGTTTTTTGGTTTGTTTTAGTTTCATTTTGCACCAGCAAAAAAAAATCTCTAGCTGATCCCAGTGGCCGCGCGGTCTAAGGCGTAGGTCTGCAGCCGAGCGCTTGCTGGGATCGTGGGTTCGAATCCCAACGGGGGCATTGATGTTTGTCTCTTGTACAGTGTTTGTGTTGTCAGGTAGAAGTCTCTGCGACGGGCCGATCCCTCGTCCAGAGAAGTCCTACCGACTGTGGTGTGTGTCTGGGTGTGATCAAGCGAAAATAAACAACCTCGACACCTGCTGTGAACAGGTAGGTAGAAGAGGGAAGGACTACGAAACGAAAAAAACTCTAAATTCAAAAATAATTGAAACTCTGGTTTTCTTACTTTTAAATCCCAGTTTTTGTTATTTCTACACGTATGTCTCTGCTGAAACATTTCAATTAATTCGGCCACTCCATGTGATCGCAGATTCTAATCCGGTAACGGACATACTGGAGTCTTTTATCTACCCTCCTGTGACGTAACAGACATCTATACTATCCAATACTCAGTCCAAATATTCCTTTTGGTGGTCTTTTTAAACATCTACTGTTTAAATTCAAATTACTTTCAGTGTAGCGACGTATAAGAAGACAGGCAATGTAGGCATAAAGTAACATTGAGGCGCGTTCGCGTAACCCCTGTTGCCGTGGAAAAGCAATTAGTATTACATATTCTGAGTGTGTGTCTGTAGCCTTAGTTATCCAGCATGCAAAGCGCATGCGCCGTATTATATTGCCATCTGTGGCCTGTCTGGCTGTACCATATTTTTCCACATTATCTCATAAACGGCACGGTTTTCGGAAATAAGATAGTGAACATAAAATGTGTGTTTTTATTTTCTCTACAATATCTGTCTCAAACATTTCTCATTCGAAGAATAATTCGGTGAGATATTACCATAAATGTACACAGGTCTTCATGTAAAGTGCCCGTTATTCTTGTCAGATTTTAATGAAAACTGAATTTTCTCTATAGATGTTTGAAAAATAATCAAAAATCAAATTGCATGGAAATCTGTCCAGTGGGAACCGAGTTGTTCCATGCGGACGGACGGACGGACACACAGACAGACATGACGAACATTATGGTCTCTTTTCGCAATTTTGCGTACCCGCCTAAAAATGACTGTCTTATTTTAACGTTTCAGGCGCATGGATTTAACAGTCACAACCACGATGCACTTTAAGATACAAATAATGTAAAAATAAGCAGGAAGCTAGAGAATACTCTGAAATGAGGAGCTGTCTAACTTTACTCGTGTATTGTGGAGATTCTCAAATGAAGGACGATGAGATCGACGAGGCATATGGCACCCATAGTGAAAATAAGGAACTACGGAACACTTCTGTTTGGGAAACATGAAAGAGAAATAGGCGTGGATTTTAATATGATATTAAAACGGATTCTAAAGAAAACAGTGCAACTGATTGTAAGCAGAACGTATGCCTCCAATTAGGGACAATTTGTTGAATGTAATGAAGCTTCGAATCTTTCAAAGAAAAGATAACTTTATCAGATGAAATCTTCTTTAGCTTCTCAAGAAATACTTCACGTCGTGGAATCGGTTGGTTGATTTGTTAGTTAGCTAACAGTCAGTTAATTAGTTAGATAATAGGAGCGTCATCTGGTCTCCAATAGACACACAATTCATTATTATTTATTAAACACAATTAAATGCCATCCTCACAGCTTCAATTTAAATTTATTTATTTATTTACTTATTTATTATTTATAATATACTATGTATTATTTATTAATATATTATTTATTTATTATTTATAATATACTATTTATTTATTTATATAATATATTATTTACAAAATAATATTTATTTATTAATATATTTATTATTTATAATATACTATTTATTTATATATTTATTATTTATAAGATAATATTTGTTATTTATTTATATATTTATTA
Organism: Coptotermes formosanus; assembly: GCA_013340265.1. Classification (NCBI taxonomy): domain Eukaryota; kingdom Metazoa; phylum Arthropoda; class Insecta; order Blattodea; family Rhinotermitidae; genus Coptotermes; species Coptotermes formosanus. Next base: position 156,266 of record BLKM01000050.1, read on the forward strand.
TTTATTAATATATTTATTATTGATTATGTATTTATAATATACTATTTATTAATACAATACATTTATTATTTCTATATTAATATATTTATTATTTATTATTTATTATAATACACTATTATTTATTTATTAATATATTTATTAATATATTTATTATTTATAAGATACTATTTGTTATTTATTTATATATTTATTATTTATAATATACTATTTATTTATTAATATAATATATTTATTATTGTGTATTTATAATATACTATTTATTTATTAATATATTATTTATTAATAATATTTATTTATTATGTATTTTAATATACTATTTATTTATTTATAAATATAATATACTTATTATTTATTTATTAATATAATATATTTATTATGTATTTTAATATACTATTTATTATTTATTTATATAATATATTTATTACTTATAAGATACTATTTGTTATTTATTTATATATTTATTATTTATAATACACTATTTATTATTTATTAATATATTTTTATTATGTATTTATAATATACTATTTATTAATATAATATATTTATTATTTATTTATTAATATATTTATTATTTATTATGCATTTTAATATACTATTTACTATTTATTAATATAATATATTTATTATTTATTTGTATAATATATTTATTATTTATTTACTATTTATAATACACTAATTATTATTTGCAACCGAGAGCCACTAACACCTGCGCGCGCTGAAGGATTTCACTAATTTCAATCGTGTGTGATCTACGAAGAATTCAATGCTTTCAACCGCGCAAGCTGAAGTCTTGAGGCACATAAAATATCCGAAGTTGGGGCAGGGGGCGGGGGCTGGGGTGGGGGGGGATAAAGCACGGAAAACGTGGCGAAAAGGAAATGTAAGGAAAAGTTTGTTTTTAAACATCCACCAGCCATTAAACATGCTTCAGTATCATACACTCCCACTCTACCTAATTGGACCCGTCAGCAAAGCTGTGTTTCTTCTTGCATAATTTATTAACATGTAACGTAAAAATATAGAATCTTTCTTTCTGTATCAAAAACAGCAGTTCACGAAGTGAGAGCGAATTTCTTTTGAAAGGAAAATACGTGCTTACACATTTCCGCATTTTTCATTAAAACACTTTTAAAGGGCATATTCAAATCACACCAAATACCAGAGTGTTTTTCATATCTTTCTACTAGCAGGACACAAAATATGTACCCAAAGTGACCACTGAAGATGACATATAGGGTGGAAAGATAAAACTTAGGAAATCGAACACGTGGAAATTTCGTGTAACGTAGAATACACCGAATTCGTTATTAGTAATGCTTAAACTTAGTCTATCCCAGTGGCCACGCTGTCTAAGGAGTAGGTCTGCGGCCGAGCGCTTGCTGGGATCGTGGGTTCGAATCCCACCGGGGGCATGGATGTTTGTCTGTTGCGAGTGTTTGTCAGGTAGAGGTCTCTGCGATGGGCCGATCCCTCTTCCAGAGGAGTCCTACCGACTGTGGTGTTTCTGAGTGTGATTAAGTGAAAATAAACAACCTCGACACCTGCTGTGAACAAGTAGGTAGAAGAGGGAAGGACTGCGAAACGTAAGAAAAACATTTGTACGTGAAAATACACACTTCTTTATTATTACTTCTCTTCGAAACATATTTAAAATTTATACGAAATATTCACTGCAAAAGCTCTGCTATAGACTCACTACACAGGTACTGTGTTTTCGTTCCAATTTCCTTTATTTCATTTCATGCGGGTGGCTTCGCTGAAGGGAACTGGCCATAAGGTATTTAGTCCTATCGTAATTGTGGATAATTGTGATCAAGTGAAAATAAACAACTTCTACACCTACTGTGAACAAGTAGGTAGAAGAGGGAAGGACTACGAAACAAAAACAAAAAAAAAATTAACTTAAGCGCGAGAAACCCAACTTAAGTAATATTATCAGCGTTTCCTCCACAAATTATGCAATGGATAAAAACTATCATGGTTTCTCTTCCACAACACACTTCGCAATAATATTGTACAATGTATGACGTACGATTAAGCTGGAATTGAGGTTACAGGCTCCATACACGCTTGTATTGCATAGCCTGTACCTTACAGTCCCCTAACCCAATTTTCGAACAAGAAAGGACCTGAATATAAAGACGGACTTTGGATCAGTTCTTTATTCGAGATGCCTCACGTTTTCTCAGTCACTTCCAGTCCCACATCTTCTTCAATGCCGCAACAAGCCCCCAGTGGGCCACGGCCCCATCATCATCGAGGCTTCACGATCACACTCAGACACACACACACACTCGGTAGGACTCCTCTGGACGAGTGATCAGCCCGACGCAGAGACCTATACCTGACAAAACACAAACACTCACAACAGACATCCATGCCCCCGGCGGGATTCGAACCCGCAATCCCAACAAGCGAACGGCCACAGACCCACGCCTTAGACCGCGCGGCCACTGGGATCGGCGTTATTCCCACACACGTAAATGAAACATAATAGTAGAATCTGAAATAATAAATTATACAGCTTCAGAAATCAACTATAGAATGTGTCTATGTTAAAAGTACATCCTATATCTTTGCAGATTTTGTAGAAGAGCAATGCGAATAACTAATGCGCCTATCTGATATTATACATTCCATGCATTATTTTTATAATGTTATATTTACCCACAAATGCACACAATATGACATAAAATCATACAGAAGTCTTAGAAAACTGTTACATGTTTCGGCACAGAGTTACCATCCTCAGGGAGTTACAAACACAAAGGAGTATAAGCACCAACACAGCACTGTACTACCAAGAGTAATGCGTTGTTTTCAGTTATAAGGTCGTCACCATCCGAGAGAAAGTGTAATGCTGTTGACTGTACGATACACCACCCTGTACTCAAACCTCCTATGCACACCATCCAACCAATATCAATATGAGTTCATTTAAAACCAATTCACAACACAAGACCAACAAAACACACCATCTTCTTCTTCTTTGGCATACGGTCCTTAACCCTTTAAAGACGAAAAGTGATCTGTTTTATATAAATACTCTGCGTACCGCGCAGTAAACACTTTCAACCTCGGTTATAAAAAACGAATCAGTTGATGTTTACGGTGAAAGTTGCTGTTTGTTCCAAGATATGTACAAAACACATAAACGCGATTTGAGCACTATGGAGAATTATTGAATGTTGAACCTGGTGGTACGTAAAGTTACCGCTGGGCTTTAAAAGGTTAAAGTTGAACAAGTGCCTCCTTCAGTATGATAAACCATAGGGATCTGTCTTCTGCTTTCTTCCTCCATCTCTTGACATCCATCGATTTAAGTTCATTCTCAATACAGTCTAGCCACCTTAACTTTGGTCTTCCTACTTTACAAAATGCACAATACTGTCCATATATATATATATATATATACAGGCAAGTATTTCTGTGGAAAGGACAAGGAAATGCAGAAATTCGGCAGCATCTCCCACAGTTACACGTTCTAATCCACCATTCTGGAACACCTGCAAAATCTGTCACAGCAATTTCTGTCACATTACCCACTCCTGTGAGAAGACTCGGACGGTTGCAATGACTAATCTGCTCCTCGTTTAGTGCAGACACCCTCTCTAGAGCTAAAAATTGGGGACGATTCTTAAGAAAATCTGATATCACAACAGGCTCCTGGATTATGGCCATTTTCAAAAATCTCCTTTCACAAATCTGTTACGAAGATGACATGGACGTGGACAAAACACGAAGTCAGCTTTGCTGCCATTTAGTTCACCGTACTTGTGCAAAACACTTTTTGTATTGTGGCATTCAGACCAGACAGAGTAACTCCCTCAGCTGGAATCACGTTTGATCCAGCTGCCAGTTCTATGCCACCAAACATCAATAAGCTGATGTCATTAACCTTTTAAAGCCTAGCGGTAATTTTACATACCACCAGGTTTAACATTAAAAAATTCTACGTGGTGCCCACATTGCGTTTATGTGTTTTGTACGGATCTCAGAACAAACAGCAACATTTGCCTTATAAAACATTAAGAGATTGGTTTTTATAACCGAAGTGGAGGGTGTTTACAGCGCGGTATGCACTGAGTCCTTATATAAAACAGACACGCTTCGTCTTTAAAGGGTTAAAACACACTCAGGTGTCTCACTAACAGAGAAGATGTGTTAAAAAATTCCAGTCAATTTTCTGTTTTTCTTAATACATTTATTTTAACATCACAGTAGTACATTACGGTGCGGTACAATTCATGCCAAGAGTACCAAAATTTCTATTACAAAGGTACAAAACTGTACACTATTAATATTTTCCGTACATGATGGTACCCACAAATGTTTTGTTATTGACAGTAGCACTCAAGAAGAAAACGTTGAAAAACACTTCACAATAGAATAAATGAAGCTGCATATCTTCCTCGCAGCAAGCACTTCTGATGATGTGTACCACTAATGCGGCTGCGGGTCAGTGATGAGCAGAATGTGGCGCTTCTATTTCTGCAGCCTAATTTCAGAATAACCTGCAAGGACAGAAAAAACTCATAAACAAAATGTTTGACAAAATTAAAGCACTGCAGAATAAGCTTCAGTTGTGAGAATTCCGATTAGATTCAAATAACCTGGCCTGCATCTCAACTCTCATAATGGAAAAGCCTACGAACACTGAGGAATACAGGTTAGAAAACATGAGGCAACTTTCAGCTTTTTCCCATCATCATCTGTTGTACACATCAAAATGGTTCCAGATGGATTCCAACTCAAATTATAGGCTTACAGCATGACGAAACCCTACAAAGTAAATTTCATGTTACTGGTCTTATTCACTTACATAAATTCTACTTACCTTATAGTAAGCTTCCAGTGCTCAGTAACCCTACACAACAAATTATAAGCGTTTTTGGAAGTATTTATATTTCTGAACAATCCTTTCAAACATGAATACTGCGAAGAATCCAAACAGAAATCAACTCGATGAAAGATTACGCAGCTGACTTCACGCCACAACTTCCCAAACATCTCCAGATATTAACACATTTGGGAATAAAAAAAACAGTGTCCATTTTCTCACTGAAGTCCTTTCTCCTTGAACAACCAATTATGATACGTCACTACGTACTTGCTATTCAATTATTCTCACAAGTGTATAAACACTTCTCTTCTCAGATGCAAGCTATATGCCACAAACATGAAGGAATGTCACACTGGCCATTTTTTAATTACCCTCTTGCAGATTTGTTTATGCTATTTTATCAGTTTCGTGTAACTGTTACAAAGTTTTGCATAAACGCACTGCCCCGTTAAGATTTTTAAAAAGTCTGTGGCACACCTTCTTGAAATAAAGTAACTGCCTTTTACCCTTTAAAGACGAAGCGTATCGGTTTTATATAAGGACTCAGTGCGTACCGCGCTGTAAACACTCTCCACTTCGGTTATAAAAACCAGTCTCTTAATGTTTTATAAGGCAAAAGTTGCTGTTTGTTCTGAGATCCGTACAAAACACATAAACGCAATGTGGGCACCACGTAGAATTTTTTAATGTTAAACCTCGTCGTATGTAAAGTTACCGCTAGGCTTTAAAAGGTTAATCAACAACAGAGCATCTTAGGACCGAATGAAAAAAACGTAACAGGTTCCAGACAGTTTGCTAAACCAGGGCCAATCATCACGCAAGTGTAAACGATTGTAACAGGTGGTTTCGCGCTCACATCAAGAACTTTTGAACACACACCACATATGACGCAAGTAATAATGTGCGTGCATTACATTCTTTTTGATGTATTAAATCAGTGAACTCCAAATTTGAAGTTCATCCACAATACAGTGGGCAGAATGTAAATGCCCAGTCTTTGGCAAGATTAAAAACATATCAATACAGTTTTGCTTCACTGATTTGTAATTCTGTTCTCAATTTGAAATTTATTATTAAATAACATACTCATATTTCAAAAATATACATTATTAGTTCAAATTTGTAAGTATGTAACTGAAAAACTGTACTATCAAACATTATCTATTAGAATGACACAAATTTACATCTTACACTTAGTTTTACATGAAGTAATAAACTGTATTTTCATTGTGTGGTGATGGGTTTATGTACTTCATCCATCATCTGAAGAATAAAATATTAAAATGTAAAAAATTAAAATTAAAAATTGAAATCACGTTTCAGAAGCTGGCTCTGCTTCTGAAACATTGTGATTTTAATTTTTTAACATTTTAATATTTTATGCTTCACACGATGGATGAAGTCCATAAACCCATCACCACACAATGTTATACACCATCGTCAAAACCTTTTAGAATGTATTTTCATCACTCTTCAGTTCATAAATTAAAAACAAGTAATCTTCCATATTCAGGACATTTAAATACCGTTAAATATCACAGTTTTAAATGACATTAAGAGTATATCATGCACAAATGGAAGAACGACCAGTACATTCTTGAAAGTTTATAAATACCTACTTTTCAAACATCATGGAAGTGTTGCATATACTAATACGAAACTAAACATCCAGCATGGAGGAACTTGGCCTGCTTCCTTGGGCAGAGATTCTATAAATTGGCATCTTGTGCTGTTGAGTGTTAATGACATGAACACAATAAATATGGTAAAGTACATGATGTTACACGCCAATTGATCTATCACTCAGCTATTAATTTAACGTATCTCATGTACGTAGTTGTGTTGATTCTGTACTGAATTCATGTAGCATAACAACTAAAGCAGAAATGTGAAAATGGTGTCATACTGAACAGAAGTAAAGGATAAAGTTACGCAGTACAACTTCTTACACACTTGTCACTGTAATACAAATTATCTACATGCATAGTTACTGTTTTCCATTAACTGTTTTCACCGTACCATTACTCCATCTACATTCCTGAAAATGTTACAAGTATGTATCATTTACACAAATCAATTTAGCAGACACAATGCAACTGACGAATACCATGTATCTTTATTGCTCTTATTACATTAAACGTTTGGCAAAACTATAAAAGTAACAGTTTTTATTATCAGAGGCTGAAAATCGCACTCAACTGCTCATCTGCAGCAAGAAAATTTTTTAGAGCCCGGAAAGTAGAAATCAGGGTCACATGCACCATTTGTCTGATAGACTAACCCTTTGATGGTGGACTTAAAACCTGCTTCAGCAGTTCCAAAAAGGCAAAAGAGTTTGATTTGGGAATCTTACAAAAGTTTCATTTTATAGAAAGATTACAGCATGAAATGCAATGAAACCAAAGTACACATAACCGCAGTCTTAAAGAAGAATATGCCAGAGTGGTTGTTATTCTACAGAACTTAGTATCCAAAATACAAACCCCCAACATTTAACTTGGATTTCTAATAAGAGAAATGGGACTATACATTTTTTACTCACATGTGCAGCAGACATTCTGAAATGCATAACCACACCTTCTTCTGCACAAGAATACTTCACAGCACAAGTTTTGTGCGATGCTCTCTGAAGCAAGTCCACTTACCACAGCTGTGCAGTCAGTACACCAAATCTCCAACTCCGACTCCTCAACTTTTAGATCTCTGACTCCGACTGCTTCATAAGATCTCAATATGTATTAATACAGTGAAACCCTGTTAAGAAAATATTGAAAATTCCCAGAAAATCCTGCTTCTTAAGCGGGAAATTTCTTAAAAGGGTAATTTTAATGAAATGGGAGAATTTTGGTGCTTTTTTTATCCCGACTTCTTAGGCGGGAAATTTTCTTAACCGGGTTTTTCTTAAGCGAGTTTCACTGTAACAGTAAACATACTAAAATGGTCAATGGTATCATAAGACATTTCATCTCCACCACGTGAATCATCAGGCTACTTTTTAGACTTATAACCTATATTTAAATATAAGTCTAATGATTATTGTAGCTATTATGTATTTAAGATTTTATATCAAGGTCGGAGTCGGAGTCGGTACATTTTTACTAACTCTGACCCCGACCCCATCCAAAATTCTTTCCGATTCCGACTCCACAGCCCTGCCACTTACGGTATAAACTGTTCGCAGATTCAGTCTATGTGCAGAATAGACACAGCATCTCAGCTCACCTCTCTTCATCGTCCATTCACCACTGTTCCTCAGTGAAGGCTGATACATATTTTGTTGCTGTAGAGGTCAGTCCTCCTTCCATTAGACAGTGAATCTGCCCCCAGTGTTCCCACTTCTGCAAGACCTCTAACCAAGCTGATTCTGTATATAAGAAATCTCAGCACCACAAAATGAAAAACAGCATCCAGCTACACAAAATGAAAAGAGCCAGCATACAAAAGTACAACTTCTTTGTACACTTGAATGGATGACAGTTATCAAATAGCTATCAGCCATTCAGTCTCCCTTTTCAACATAACACACGTGCAGGTTGCAGATTTCAACAATGGGAGACCTCATGGCTTTGCCATGTTCATCTTTTAAATTAAATTCTACTGGTGGATGGAGCATGTTAGTCAATAAACATACTTCTGTCTTGTCCTTCTATACCACTGCAGTCTAATCTCCCCTGATTCTGACTTGTGTGTCACCTACTTTGTTTTCAGTCTTTTATATCCAAAGCCACATGGCACACCATTACAGTTAAGATGGCAAGTACCAAAACACTTCATTTTTCTAGCAGTTGTGCCATCAAATAAAGCAGAACATATAAAGGTAAAAAAAAAGGTAAAGCAGTCCCACTACAGGCCTGGACAGGCCCACAGGGTTCCAGGAGGTCGAGGCTCCCAGATTTCTAGACAATCGGCGCTTGAAGGTGGTAAGGTTGTCAGCCCTACGCACTGGCCGCGTTTACCCCCCAGGAAATATTCCTGGTACTCATTTCTGTTAGAGGCTGAGTCGACCCCAGGGCCATAGTGCGACCGACAGGATTATGTCAATGAAAAATCCACTGACACCATCGGGAATCGAACCCGCGACCTGCCGGTTTGTAGCGCAGTGCCTCAACCAACTGCGCCACCGCGGCCCCTTAAAGCAGAACATATACTGCCCACAAACACCTTACACGCAACCCCAACCCATTCTCCTGGTTAGATTTCCCATGATTGCATGTATCCTACTCTATCATTGCATCAACGGCAGTCTGCGAGGATTTACAAAGGTGAACTTTCATGCCATATGTGCAGCCTGTCAAATCAAAAATCTTGAAAATTTTGACGCTGAAATATTAATGCTTCTTGGTTATATACAGTCTGAAAATTAGCTAACCTTTGAATTCTGCAGTAACTTCATGCGCTACCAAATTTTCTGAGGATTTGTAAAATTTACAACCTTCGTAACGCATAAAGTTCATAAAATTTAGTCGACGATTCATTCAACATATCAGAAAGTATTCTCTGCTTGCGTGGTCTGTCATATTTTTCATCACTCATGTCAGCTTTCTTGGTGCTCTTGCAGAAATGTAAGGAGCACAACATATGTAACCACCAATCACATATCGTGGTGTTCCTGTAAAAGCATGTGGAACTGTTCCTGTGTACGCCAGTCACCCTTTAAACTGTCCCTTATGTTATGTCGCATCCACACAGTTACAACCAAGAGCAGCAGCATGTCACATATTGTCATGTCAGGAGCGGGGTAGACGTGTCCCTCAAGTCCAAGTACCAGCAGCAGTACATGTATGCTTGTTGCACGAGCAGTTGCATAACTCCTGTGAAACACATTAGCATTATCTCAAGGCAACTCATCTCCACTGCGTTTACAGTCCAAACCAACAAACCTCCATCAACACAAACATATACTGTAACAATATTAACAGCTACACGTTTCAGCTACATTAATAGCCATAATTGGGCTGTATGGAAGATGATAAAAAAGTTTGGATATCCAAGAGCAAAATGTGGTCAGAGATATCAAATTTTATAATTAATCCATTCGCAAAATAGTACAAAATATATTCTAATTTTGTGAACGAATTCATTGTAAAGATCTGCACTCTTCTGGGGTACTATAGGGCGTCATATGCTAACTGTTTACAGACATTTCGGGACAACGTGCCAGTCCCATCTTCAAGGGTCAAGAGTCTAAGTCGGAAAGAAAGCCAATCTGTAACACAAATTTTAAACGGGCAGGAGCATGGGGTGGGGATCAGTAAGCATGATGACAGCCAACAGGGTTGAACCAGAGTAAGGGAGGGGTGGATAAAGAGAAAGCATATCTCTTAATACATTTTGCTGTTGCATATCCAAACTTTTTATTCTCTTCCATACAGCCCTATGTTGGCTATTAACCTTTTAAAGCCTAGCGGTAACTTTACATACGACCAGGTTTAACATTAAAAATTCTATATGGTGCCCACATTGCATTTATGTGTTTTGTGCAGATCTCAGAACAAACAGCAATTTTTGCCTTATAAAACATTAAGAGACTGGTTTTTATAACCGAAGTGGAGAGTGTTTACAGCGCGGTACACACTGAGTCCTTATATAAAACAGATACGCTTCGTCTTTAAAGGGTTAATGTAGCTGAGAAATGTAGCTGCTGGTATTGTCTACAGTAATGTTGTGTTGACAGATTATCAGTTGGTTTTATATAACATTAGCACAGTGAAAGAAGTACTGTCTTTAACACACTGGGCTTCACTTTTCTTGATGCCCAAAGCAGCTCCAATAAATAGGCAGACAACCTGGCACCTTCCTTTCAGATCTCCCTAGTTTAAGTCCATGCAAGCACTGGTCCCAGGTTGTGGATCTTTTTCTTCAAACACTCCCACATCCACATCACTCATCTGGCTGCTGTGTCCATCAAAATCGCCATCTAGGAGCATCTACCAAACTTCCTTTCCGAACCCATGACTCAAGCACAGCAATTACTTTGTGCTACCGATACATCAAGTATAGTAAAAGCCCATACATTTACATTGCAAAATGTAAGAACGGACAATTTTTGTGTGAATTTGTGGCCCTTACGTATGGGTTCACATGTGCTTTTCACGTGTGCGTGCATAAGACAGGGTAAATGAGATACATTTCAACATGGCCACACTTGAGACTCAGACAAACAAACACATCTCAACTAACATTACACTGTCTACTGCAAGTGATGCAGTCACAGGTGATACAAACTACCGCTCCAACATGACAATGCCAGACTGTAAATATCCATCCCCAAGCATTTGTGCGTCAGCATAAAGCCTTTAGCCCGACTCAAAAGTCAAAACATGTTCTTCGTCAGTGAACAAACTGCTGTCAGTCATATCCTATCGCTGATTTCCTTTAACGGTGCATTTAAATCATACATGCACAGTAAAGTTTAAAAAGGATCTGATCAGAAAGAAGTATTAGTAAGAAAATAATTTTGTGGTGAATTTAGAACAAACATTTTATATACATTTCACTGAAGGTAATGTAACATTTTTTTTTCTGCAGAAGAAACAGGGTGTGGGCAAGCTAACCTGGGTGTTGGGAAACAGGTCATGGGATGAACTTTCAGCCCCTGCTTACTCTCTTAAGGATTTTTCTTTGTAACTGTCCTGACTCAATATAATAAAACTCTCAATGTACAACATCCTCAATTGCTTGAATGAAATCAGTCACGACCAACTTGCATTTTCTTCTTCTTATTTTAAGACCATCGAGCTGCCAGTTTCGGCCAATTATGGCCATCATCAGGGTCCACAAAAAAACATGAATACATGAAACTCTACTCAGTAGAGTTAAAACATGAATACATGAAACAGTAGAGTTTCATGCAGTCATGTTTTTTCGTGGAGCCTCAGACGATCATAATTGGCCAAAACTGGTAACTCAATGGTCTTAAAATAAAAAGAAGAAAATGCAAGTTGGTCGTGACTGATTTCCTTCAAGGAATTGATGATTTTGTACATTGTGTACGAATGCCAATGGGGATGTCCAATATTAAATTTATAACAAAACTCTCTTTTCAAATTTTTGTAAGGAACAACACATTTAAACTGTCCTTGAATTAAAAAATATTAAACACAACTTCAACTGTACGATATGTTTTGAAGTTATTTTATTCCATGCATTTTGCTTAACATTCACGTACAAAACCAAGTGCACTGACTTGGTTTTATACGTAAATCCATGATGTACATCACTAAATACTCTTGAGATCAAATTTTTATTATTATTTTAAAGTTTATCATGCCCAAAGAGGCTCAATTTTGAGAATATAAAATATTCTCATACAAAATGTTTACATAAACAATGCACAAATTTGTAGCAAATATTAACACACAAACCTACTCTCGAGAAAATTAAAAAAAAAACTACAGAATTTCTTACGTTGGATTTAGTAGTTCTAACACTACAAATTAAGAGACAATCAATACCAGTTCATTCCCTTACAGCAAGCAAGTGTTTGTGTACCATTTCTTCTTTATTAATGAGATGTGTTGTTTTGTTGACAAGTTGCATTAGTGTGCTGAGGTGATTGGACCAATCATTAAGAACATCATTCGGATCCTTGCTTTGTGTAAAGCTCACTACACCAGCCGGTCGGTCTGTTTTGGCTAGAACAGTCTTGTTTACTACAAGATTTGATAAGAAATCCTCTGTCTCCTGTAAGAAGAATGGTTACAAATTAATCAATGTGACTGCACCACAAGCACAATCAGGAATCATGATGCCCTACTTTAGAAAACAGATGCCCGTGCACGGCAGCTAGTATGGAAGTATTATCAAATATAAACCCTGCAACCACCAGTAATTCAGAGTCTTGTGCAATAACTAACTAACTAACTAACTAACTAACTAACTAACTAACTAACTAACTAACTAACTAACTAACTAACTCCATCGAGCAGAGGCCTTCTTGAGAAGCTAAGAGTTTCTCAGCTAGTCAAGAAATTCCCCACATTTTATGGAACCCCGAGGTTCATTACCGCATTCACAACAGCCCGCCACCTGTCCCTATCCTGAGCCAGGTCAATCAAGTTCATGTCCCCATCCCACTTCTTGAAGATCAATTTTAATATGATCCTCCCATCTAAGCCTGGGTCTCCCAAGTGGCCGCCTTCCCTCAAGTCTCCCTGCCAAAATCCTGTATGCACCTCTCTTTTCCCCATACATGCTACATGCCCCGCCCATCTCATTCTTCTCGATTTGATTACCCGAATAATATTTGGTGATGAGCACAGGTCATTAAGTTCCTCATTATGTAGCCCTCTCCACTCCCCTGTCACCTCGTCCCTCTTAGGCCCAAATATCCTCCTCAGCACCCTATTCTCGAACACCCTCAGTCTTTGTTCCTCCCTCAAGTGGGAGAGACCAAGTTTCACACTCATACAAAACAACAGGTAAAACTACAGTTCTGTATACCCTAATCTTTGTGCAATAAACTCAAATTATTTGACTTCACAGAACAGCCTCAAAGTGCCAGTCTCCTGTTCCTAAGCATGCCTCAAACCTATGAAATTATTTCTCAACACGTGATGAGGCTCAGCTTGAAACGGGTTCTTTAGAGCGTTATCAAAAAGTTTGACATCTGTAAGAAGACCACCAGTAACAATCAAATACAGTGAAACCCTGTTAAGAAAATTTTGAAAATTCCAAGAAAATCCTACTTCTTAAGCGGGAAATTTCTTAAAAGGGGAATTTTACTAAAATGAGAGAATTTTGGTGCTTTCTTTATCCTGACTTCTTAGGCGGGAAATTTTCTTAACCAGGTTTTTCTTAAGCGAGTTTCACTGTAAATGATAAACTTAACACGCATTCAAAAAAAATGTTCTGAGACAACAATAAAGAAATATACCGCACACATCTGAAAGTACCATCCATAAAAATAACACTTGATTCCTACAGCTGGCAGTGAAAGACACCAGAATGCTTTCCTCTACACATTACTGCACTCTCAAGCAATAAACCCACATAACGAGTGCAAATGAAAGCACCCTACGTAAGGGAAAACTTAAATAAGTAAGCCCTAATTATTTAATAAGGTTCAACCTCGTCAATGTACTATCCGTGCAATATAAGTATTAATATCACACATAACAGTACCTTCAGAGATACAAATGGTTAATGTATTAAATAAAGCCTTCTACGCAAGAATAATACTTCACAAGTAGAACAGTCTTCTAGACCACAAATTGCACGAACAACCCACTGACTACACTGCTTCTGTAACAACTTAATTCTAGTTTTAATTTTAACTATGAAATTACCAGAGACGTGGCTATACTAAGCCATTCTATCAAGAATATTACACTTCATATGTTAACAAGATGAGCTCAATTATGATTTTAACTGGCAGTGCACTTTACTATATATGTTTGTTGTACATTACTTTTTAATTACTTTATAGCCTGAAGACAGCTTACAGTTAGCCATAACATGTAGCTATATGTACTGTATTAACCCTTTAAAGATGAAGCGTATCTGTTTTATGTAAGGACTCAGTGCGTGCCGTGCTGGAAACACTCTCCGCTTCGGTTATAAAAACCAGTCTATTAATGTTTTATAAGACAAAAGTTGCTGTTTGTTCTAAGACCCGTACAAAACACATAAATGCAATGTGGGCACCACGTTGAATTTTCTGCTGTTAAACCTGGTGGTACGTAAAGTTACCGCTAGGCTTTAAAAGGTTAATACACGAAATAGCTGTGCTCGACTGGCAATTTGTTTCCTAATACCGTACTTTTGTTGTAAAATTTCTTGCCCACAACACGCTATATGTTTTGGCCCAAAAGACTATATAAAGCCTGACACTGCCCTTCAGGATCGAAATATGTAATACATAGTAAACAAGACACGCTCTTACAACAAATTACAGTTGCATTTGATGGTGGTGTTATTACTGAACTGTTATCTATAAAACAACAGCATGACATTTGTAAAAAAACAATTTTGAGGATATAGCCCACTTTCAGAGACCCTTCAACTCAGACAAACATCATGACATGTCACAATCTTCAGTTCTGACTCCATGAAGTCCCCTTGAAAAATACTTAGGTCTTTAACAGAGGCTAAACATACTGAAGTACAATTTAACAAGTTCGTTTGGTGGCATTTTGCGATAAAGCAACATACAGTGACTGAAGTATCTGACAAAATTCACCTACTTTGAGTCAGCTAACAGCTTAGCAACGATGCTACAACAAAAAAACAGCGAAACTTAAATATTTAAATAGTTCACTGGTGACAGAACAATCCACACAGCCAGTGACAGGACTATAAAATGCACATTACACACATTAGAAACTGTTTCATTTGGTAAATCACCTACTACCTACCCAAAATAATCATATGTGGGTCACACTACAACTCTGTAATTTCCACACAAGTGAATATGGATTCCAGAGGGGACTCGAGGATACATGCAACCCGACAGCTGACAGACACTCACCTCGACAGGCAGATCCAGAAGTTCAGCCATCCTTTTCAGTGTTATTCTTGTGTAGTATTTGGCCATGACACGAATATTCTGCACAATGACAATGTAAAACAGACATAAAACATAAGTAAAAAATGCTGCTGATTAATTCACAAATCATGAATGATGAAACAAATACTGATGCGATGTGAGAATGGCTAAAAATCATGAACTGGTATAGATGAGCAGGGAGATAAGTAAAGTGTTGTGTTGTAATTTAAGGAAATAACCTGGCATTCAGCTGCGGTAAATGGTAATTGTCAGTAATGACAAAGTTGAGGCTGAAACAGTGACTGGTTTGATCTGCTGAGTGCTTAAAGATGCTGTAAAGTAAGCTCTGCAACTAATTTGCTCTAAACAATCTCATACCTCAAGTCACACACTTCAGTCACTGGAACTCGTAGTAAAGTACATCTGGCATCCTAAAAATAGCCACAGCAGCATGCCTCCAACACACTCAACCCACCTCTTTCACTGGTGTACTGCAGGTCATAACTCACATACAGAGTGACAGCACCAGTCATTGTGAGAAAAAACTTTCGTAGGAACATTTGTCTAATTCTGAATGGTTTCTGAGATAGAATTGTTTGAATCTACAAATAAAAAGCATTTTTAAGGGTAATAAAAGAAGAAAAATTACTCACTGTTAATTTTAAATAACAAATTAGTTACACTTTTCAAAAAGGGGAAGGCCTGTTTACAAACCCATACAAAACCTTACTGATTTACTGAATAACACAGTTGACCTGTCCTTCAAAGTTGCCAAGGCCTGTTTACAAACCCACACAAAACCTTACTTTACTGAATAACACAGTTTATTGGTCCTTCGAAGTTGCCAAGGCCTGTTTACAGACCCATACAAAACCTTACTGATTTACTGAATAACACAGTTTACTGGTCCTTCGAAGTTGCCAAGGCCTGTTTACAAACCCACACAAAACCTTACTGATTTACTGAATAACACAGTTGACTGGTCCTTCGAAGTTGCCAAGGCCTGTTTACAAACTCATACAAAACCTTACTGATTTACTGAATGACACAGTTTACTGGTCCTTTGATGTTGCCGAAGTCCATAACAAGAGTCATAATATCACCGTGTCTTACCAACTAAACGCACATTCACCATACATCCAAAATCTATGTACTACTCCGACATGTTTCGGCACTATAGCACTGTCTTCAGTACACTACGCACACACAGCAATGCATAATAGGGATAGAATTTCAAACGCGTCCGTATAATGCCACCTGACTCAAATCAGCACAATAACTGCGAAGAACAGGTGACCAGCTTACAAGAGATTTTTAACCATATTTTAACGAACTTTAATATTTTAATGTGATTAATGTCCAGCGTATAAGTTTTATTTGCACCAATGCAAATGACCCACATAGCCCTACATAACGAGACTGAACCTGAGCAAGGACTGAAAGCGACAGACCCACAGGCACATGACCTTACTACAGTATACTCCCTGAAGATGGCACTGTAGCACCAAAACATGTTGGAGTAGTATATAGGTTTTGAATGTATGGTGACTGTGCATTAGTTGGTAAGACACAGTGATATTATGACTTGTTTTCAAGATAAGTCACAGAATGGACAAAGTGAAAAAAAATCCACAACAATAACTCACAGTAAATTTAATGGTACAATATCAACTTCAGAGAAGTTAAAATTACTTCTTCCCTATTCTTGCCAATTATCACAGATTACAAAACATCTACAGCAGAGTGAATTTGTAAAAGCAGACAGGCTGTCAGTTTTCTGCCAAGATCCAGTATGAATTTGATGTGATTTCAAAAACAGGGTTTCAAATTTGCATTAAAGTAAATATGGACTGTGATCAGATCTATCATGTTAACACTTACTTTGAAATATCTTATACTCACATGTTCAACAACCCTACTCCTTAGGTCTTTCCATCTCTTCTGGCCTTCCTCAGTGTTTGAGTCGAAAACATCCGTCGGTTTATATTTGGCAGACCCCTGCTTCAACTCCGTTTCATAGACGTCACACAAACCAGACCATTTAATCAGTTCTGAATTGATGAACAAACGCAGCAACTCTCTATAGAAAAAAACAATACAATTGACTAGAGACCGAAAATCCTCAAAAGTTCCAGCCAAGGTGAATGGAGCAGTGGAGGTACAGCTCTGCACATTCTTAACCTTGGCAGTTGACGAAGGTGAGTGATCAGCTTCACGCCCCCCTCCCACTTTACCCCTGCGGGAAGAGCCCCTGGTACCCACTGAATACAGACAGAAGTTACGTAATGAACAACAGTGCCTACTCGTTTGAATACTTGCAATTAACATTCAAGAGATGGATTTAACCCTTTAAAGATGAAACGTATCTGTTTTATATAAGGACTCAGTGCATACCGCGCTGTAAACACTCTCCACTTCGGTTATAAAAACCAGTCTCTTAATGTTTTATAGGGCAAAAGTTGCTGTTTGTTCTGAGATCCATACAAAACACATAAACGCAATGTGGGCACCACACAGATTTTTTTAGTGTTAAACCTGGTCATATGTAAAGTTACAGCTAGGCTTTAAAAGGTTAAACACCGAATGTATGCCTTAGACAGCCCAAGTCTTTCTAGCTGTGCACTGACATTTAAACTGATACAAAGCAAACACACAGAGACGAGCAAATCACATGCTAGGCCATTCGCCAATACAGTTTCGAAACAAGCATATGGTCTCTTAGGAAAACAAAACTTAAAAACACAAGGGGCAGTCAGAAAGTAGTGTGTCTTATTCCTACCTCATGTTCTTTTTTCATAGGAATCACCACTACATCAGTGAAGTCCCTAGGACATTCCGGATCATATTAAATTAGTCGCAACTGTTTGGATCAAATGACAGCAACACCATAGTTTACTTTTAAAATGGCAGAGACTGACATGCAGTTGAAACAGTGACCAATGATACAGCTTATCCTTGCTAAAGATGAGACGCCAACTTAAATTGACGAATGTTTCCTCAAAGTGTATGGTCAGGCTGCTGTAGAAGTGAGTACTTTTCAGTGATGGATAAGACAGAATAAAGGGGCTGAAACAGGAACAACTGCACCACATGACAAATTGCACCGCTGTCATGCTTGCACTGCAGTGATGTGTCACAACATCTGTCAGGCTGATAAACCGATACATGGCGAATGTTACATAACAACTGATTGTGTTCCAGTCTACCCATCAGTAAAGGCAGTATTTTTTTCTTCCATGGCCCGACAGCCCCTAATGGGCCAGGGCCTGATCATCATCAAGGCTTCATGATCACATGCAGTTCGATGTGCCACACTCATTAGGACTCCTCTGGACGAGTGACAGCCCAACACAGAGACCTCTACCTGACAACACACAGCACTCACAAGAGACAGAACATCCATGCCCTCGGCATGATTCAAAGCCGCACTCCCAGCAAGCCAGCGGCCACAGACCCACTCCTTAAACTGCACGGTCATTGGGATCAGCTCGGTAAAAGACAATATAATGGCAATTATTGTAGAGCTCGTCTACTTCAGGGCCTGTGCTCACTGGATGCCACAAATGCTGACAGATGCACACAAGACAAGGAAAGCAGGGTCCACTGAGCTTTCTGCACCAGTATGACACTTAAGGTGAGGGCTTCCAGTTGTCACAGGGGATAAACCGGGGTCCACCATTTTGAACGCGAATCAAGGTGGCAATCGATGGGATGGCACCATATGACATCTGCAAGGAAAAGTTCAAAAGTGCACCACCAGCTGGAAAAAATCATGATTTACAGTCTTTTGGGATGAAAAAGTTGTTATTCTTGTGAACTTCTTACATATGGTACCAACAGTGATTTCTGACTGCTACAATTAAACACTAAAAAGTATGACTGCTTGCCTTCACCAAGTTCATCCCATAAGAACAATGTCTGAAGTGTTGCTCCTCCATGACAGTGCTTGGCTGCACACAAGTGTGCACACCACACTGACTATCACAAATTTTGAATGGACAGTGTTACCACCTCTACCCTACAGTCCTGACCTCACACCACCCTATTATCACCTGTATCATCCTCTGAATAAAAGCCTGCAAGAACACAACCATGCCAATGACAAGGCACTGCAGAATGCCGTGCGTCTGTGGCTGCAGAGGAGGGACACCAATTTTTAACAGGCAGCAATACATAACTCTTGCTCAAAGGCAGAACACTGTCAATAGGGATGGGAACTACACTGATAAGTAACTATGCTTTCAGCAGTGTTGTAATGATGTTCTGTGAAACGCTCAAGTCTCCAACTTGTAACCAGCATCAAATGAAAAACAGGAGGCTTTATTTTCTAACTGCCATTGCAGAACCTAACCAAATATGTAAACCAAACATTTAATGTCATAAAGAAAGGTTTAGATTCACATATATCTTACTACAACAAAACTTCTAAACAATGAGAAATGACTAACCCACTTAACTGCTGGGAAACTACAGACCAGGAAAACATGATGTGCTGCCTTATATTGCAATTTTCCTCAGATACAGAAATCAAAAGAAACAAGTATAAACTGACTGCATACACAATAAGGCTTACCAGATTTTATAAAAATGGTTTGGGAATAACCTGTGGTCAACATTTTCACTTTCTCTTTTATGGCCTGATTAGAAGTGCGTTTCCATGACAGACTAACTAATAACATGGAACAGAGTCCCTATAGACAAGCTAACAGGTCCTCGGCTAGTCAGGAAGTTCCCTGTATTTTATGGAACCCAAAGGTTCATTACCACATTCACAACTGCCCGCCACCTGTCCCTATCCTGAGCCAGCTCAATCCAGTCCATGCCCCCATCCCACTTCTCGACGATCCATTTTAATACACCTGGGTCTTCCAAGTGGCCTCCTTCCATCAGGTCTCCCCACCAAAATCCTGCATGCACTTCTCCCCTCCCCCCTACATGCTGCATGCCCTACCCATCTCAGTCTTCCTGACTTGATCATGCAAATAATATTTGGTGATGAGTACAGATCATTAAGTTTCTCATTATGCAGTCTTCCAGTCCCCTGCTATCTCGTCCCCCTTAGGCTCAAATAGCTTCCTCAGCACCCTGTTCTCAAACACCCTCAGTCTTTGCTCCCTCCTTGGCGTGACAGACCAACTTTCACACCCAAAATTATAGTTCTGTATATCTTAATCTTTATATTTTTGGATAGCAAGGCCGAGCACCGTAAAGGTTAAAGATGAAAAGCCAAGTTTAATACTCCAGTCCTGAAGTCATGTAAGGATGCCACATTGCAGGTGAAATGGTGTTTGCCTTTCCTCTGAAGTTTTAAAAGGTTAATTCTCATTTTTGGTTTACAAGACCAATATTTTTTATTAACTTATTAAACTGTTTAATGTCAATGTGACTTTATTCCTTGTTACTTATTTCTGTGGTGTTTGGGAATTTTCTTCTAATCGGAAGCATCTGTTGGTTACTTTGTTGACATCAGAGCTCGTTGTTTCAGCACTTTATCTTTCTGTTTATTTTTATTTGTGTAGGTTAAATAAAGACAGATGGCTTTTGATAATCTAGTAATATTTATGCCTTCTAATATGCTTGGAATCCATATCCTGTCCTTAACTCTGGCCACATGCCATGTTTTCCACAACTTCTCTGCACTTACAACATTTTTACATGTTTATTTTCAAAATATAATTAAATAATCTGTCCCCTGTCCACACCATTACAATATCAAACATGGCTTGTTATAGCATGTGCAAAGAAAAAAAAGTCTGAACTTGCACAAAGTGTATATTAAAGTGAGACAATAAACAATCTCTGAAGCAACGACAGTAATGACATGCAACTGTAATACTGATTCAAACAAAGTTACTGTATGCACTGGCCTTCATACTTCCCAGCACACATAATCTAACACTTCAGCATATGAGATAAAGCTAGAGCTACACTTTCATGATGTTACTGCCCATCCATACTCACTTATACACAGGTATCTCCTCCAACAGCTTGTCTTCAAGCACACGGTGCGTCAGGTCAGCTTGCTCATTGTCGTATGGGGCCAACACTAAGTACAACACCACATTTTGCAGCACCTGGTGACGCTGACCAGCATCTTCTTGGACAGATGGTGTGTTTAGAACTGCACGGTAGTGTTTGCAAGTAGCCAAATATGAACCCTCATGCTGATCCAGCTCAATCATCAACCTCGTAAAAAATGCATTATTTATTTGGCAACTGCCTGTTATTGTATCATCACGTACATGACGAAAATAGCTCAGGAAGAATAGTGAGGGAAGTAACCACAATGTAAATTTAGGGCCTCAGAAAAATCACAAAAAAAACTGTCAGAATAACCAGTCCCTGGGACAAGATTTGAACCAGAAACCTCCCAAATACAAGGCTGCGGCACTAACTACTCTCCCCACAGTTTGTGGTCCTGAAAGAATTAAAGTTGCAATGTGAACAATGCAAATTTCAAGGAAAAGACCCAGAAATTAAACAGAGTATCAATAAATGTTTAAAATATTACTCAATGTGAAGCCCTGAGAGAAGCTGTCAACATTTCAAAAACACGCAATGACAAAAAACACAGTAACTAAACAAATGCATCAAAATCACTAAAGTCATCAACAATCTTAATTTCTACATACCTTCATTCTATCATAATTTTCTAAGGATTACAACAAGGTCGACATGTAATAAGAAACTAGTCTTACACTGAAAATAATAATGAGATACTCTTTGAAAAATCACATATGTTCATGCAGTATGTACAGTCACCAAAATAGGACACAATACTACAACCTGCCTAAAAGCTAAATATGGAGCTCATTTTGATATTAGAAAAGTATACATAAAGACTCAAGTATCTTCAAGCTAATTTAGGGAGATTTAATTCATACTCTAGGTTCAAAACTTACCGGTAATACTTGAGTTTTAGATCCTGTGTTCCTTCCTCACTAAAAAACTTTGTATTGATTTTCTTGGATATAATCTGCGTTCGGATATAATCTTTTTTTGCAAGGCAAAGACGCATCTGCTCAAGGATCAACTCAACCTATTTGTTGACAGAGAAAATAATTTTAATTCTAGTACTGAAATCTTGAGATTATCAGTGTGATCTGCTATTCTTTCATTCTGCTACACCGTAAACACAGTATGTAGTGGTTACATGCTTAGTGTCTATCGAAATTCAATGTACAGACAGTATCCTATGACACGCAATTGTTATGTTCCCAAGAGTAGCAAAACAACTCAGTACAAAGGTGCTTATTTCTCCATAGGTTTCACTGTCCCACTGAATTCTATTAAGTATGACACCATTCACTCAGCCACTTGCAAATTCTATTTTCTCGTTTTAAACAAATCAGTTCGAAATTCATACAATATCTTGCTTAACCAAAATTAACATAACTCAAATCTGCATTAAAGTGAAATTCAAATTTTATGTACATTTCAGCAATGTCAGTCAATGTTACACTCCCATGCTGGAGTTCCACAGACCGTCCCTTGATGGCAGGTGACATCACTAGGCTGTACGCCGGAGTTCTATAGAATGCCACCAGATGGCCAAAGACAACACGCAGAATTCAGTTATCATAGATGTGAAGAAAATATATAACAGACACCACTAACTGCGCTTTCCACATTAATTAGGTAAACAGTCACCCGGCACTAATACTACAGTATAATATACATGCAAACACATTATTTGTGTTTCCACGCTACCTACAGGCACCACTACTAAATTATAACATACACACACACACATTCTTCAGGTTTTGACAGTAACTATGTAAATGAGTGAGCCCTGCCTCCCCATGTCACAAGGTTTCCAAGGTAACTACATAAATGGGTGTTCCTAGCCTGCACCAGTCACTGGACACCAGCACACTAGTAACTTATAATAGAAAAAGGTGAGAATATCACCTGTCCTGCCATACATGAACTATGGAGTATAAATAAACTATGTTCTGTTCTACTGTGTTAAACACAGCAGTTACAGAAGAACATATCTTAGACTTCTGAAGCAGTACTGTTCCTTCTTTACTCCGCTGCTTGTTTCACATTCACTTACATCAACCACACATCTCACTATTTGCCACTGGAGAGACCGTCTTTGAAGTAACTTTTCAGTCCTCTTAACAGTATCATTCAAATAACATCATATTTTATATGCCACACAGCAGCCATTTCCATGCTACACAACCATGACACACTTGCCTACATAACAACATCATATAGCAAGTCAACATGGATGATATAAATGAATTACATGAGGTTTAAGTACTTCCTTACTCATAACCATGCAATAAGACAAAATCTTGTTTTCTGCATTATTGTTAGGTTAAGTTCTGACATGGTGCAGTCTTCATTTGTAATGTAACATCATTTAAAAATGTCCAAACTTTGTGCAACATAACAGCAGCTTATACTTTTAACCTACAATAATGCCGCATTTTTATAATGCCATGGAATCCAAGTTCAAGTATAAATAACTTTCACAGCTTTTTAGTCACTATCCAGAAAAGAGGGAACACAAAATTTTACTGCATTAATACCAAATTATCAGGTATGATGTTTCCTGTTCATTACCGTATACGAGCCACATACCAATTTTTCAGCCAGGCTGACAATAAATCACTGTCAAGCATCATTAACGTAGCACTGCATCTCCATCTGTATCTGTATCTCTAAGTGCCCACGCTGTACCCTAACACTGCAACCATTGTTTGGACAAAGCTATCTCTCCTGCACATGGACACTACAAATTCATATTGTCACTAACCACCAACCACTGTAGCAATGGCAGAACCCTCAAAGCTGACATGCCAGTAACAGACACAGTGCCATCTCACATACACTAGTGGGAAATACATGACAAACTCATTTCCATACAGACAGACAGACAGACATCTTCTCATGTATTTATTTCTCTGAATCTCCAATAACTTTACAAACAACAATTTTTACCTTCTCTCGTTTCTCCATTGAACCATATGTTTCAACTTGCAGTTCCTGTATAATGTTAGCTGCTTCAATAATGTTTCCTTCTTCTTCCTTCATCTTTGCTAATTTGTGTGTTAAACGAGCTCTTTCCACTTCAACATAGATCTGGACATTAAACAAACACAGTTAAGTATATGGGGAGCCTTTACCCCATTTTAAATTTTATAGAATATAAGTAACATACAATTATATAGTTAGAAAATTCCAAAAGCCACACCCTACCACACTGCACCATAAGCTGTCCCTGTCCACACCATAAACACACGCAGTCGCAGCAGAGGTATAGCTCCATTCACTCTTAACCTCAGCACTATATGCAGATGCCCAGGCTACTTTACTCCTGGAGAATAAACACTGAACAGGAGGTTATGTGGGGCCGAAAGCATAACAGTCGATAACACAACACAAAGCACGGATGGTTAAGTGAGGATTATGATATGAATATCGTAGCATACCATTTGAGAGAGACTCCACATCCCACACAATGGCCCCTTCCTGGTTAGGTTAGGTTAGGTTAAGTACAATTTGGTCAGCTTCAATTAGTGGAACTTACATTGCAATCTGCACTTTTATTCTCAGTTACATTAGTAGTGACAAGATTTTAAAATATATTTACCTTCCCCTCTGTGACATTCCTCAATGTGTCAATCAGTTTCAGTTTTGTTTCCTTGTTTGGGGCTTGATCAACATAAGTGCAACATTCCTGCACCATTTTGGCTACAGCTTGCTTCAACTGACTTCGACGTTTTGCTAACAGAGCAACATGCTCATTAAGGGCACTCCAATTCTTTGCTTCAAAGCAGATTTGCACAATTGCAACCAAAACACGCCCTGTAGATGACATGTCTGCAACCTGAGAATCAATGTTTATACATTACATGTACAATTCTCTGATCACACATTCCCTTCAAGATAAGAATCGAACTGGGCTTAACTCACTGTTCGAGTCTGCTTTTCAAGCGCTAAAAGCGTATCAAGTGCATCGTGTATTTTCCCATCTTTTGCTAACTTCTGGCATTCTGGAATTTTCTCATCACATGTCGAACTGTAGTCAACCTCCATCTTTACTATACGACCAGATTCCGTTGTTGCATTTTCTGCCATCCCGTATATAATTATTCCTCCTGAAACACAATAATTCAGCTTTTAACACATCCGATGAGCGGTCATTAAATGTGAAAAGGATAAGCAACTTCCTTCACATTGCCACAAGTGGACACGACAGCACGGTCCTCAGCTCTACATAACCTAATAACAATGACTTGAACGATTACCGTAGCATAGCACAAAACGTACGACAGTATGAATTGTTACCAATTTACCTAAGAAAGACAGTTACCAAATCACACTGAAATAATCTGAAGAAATATCCGGCTTTTCAATCTTTCATAGACGATCAATTCCGCTTGTCACCTTCCGCTTTACCATAGCTCATACCCAACTGACTCTTATCCATGCTTCGGCAGACTCTAAGCGACTTCGAAATCGACAACCACGGATGAGAGCTGCGACAGCACCTGGAAATGTAGAAGCGAGTGTAGGTGAACGTATCGAAAATACTTGTCCCCAAGTCGTCCTAATGCACTCTTCCCATCTTGTGGAATACCAAGCATGTATATCGGTATATCGTTGCAACGTTGCGGATAAGCTTGCTGCGTCCATCACCTGGCTTATGCCAGTATTCATTCTGGGGCTGCACTGAACACGGAATCAGAAAGCTCCTCCGAAATGTTTGTAACGCTGCACCAAACTACACGGCGGCACATCCCTGAAGACTGGAACTTTCAGACGTGTCATACACATGTACCGATCAAAGTTCAGTCTTATATCCTAGCCGTTTGGTCACGATACTGTCAGGATACAGTTCATTTCCCTACATTACATAAATTAAAAATTCCAGCTGAATTTAAATCATACATTAGTAGTAGAAAATCAACAAATTTTTATGTATAAATAAACATAACTCAGTACCACATACAACTACGTAATAAGACATATTTTCATCAGTACCAGAGAAAAAATACTGTAACAACAAGCTCAGTTCCTTTTACAGTTGTAGCATTTCAAAACCCCTCATAATTTGATTTGGTAATTATTGTACAGTTTCATTCCTACATTCACTATAGTTCCCTCAAAAACAATAGTTCTGTTTCCACTTACAGTATCACCACCCCAGAAAATCAAACCACACCCCAAATTAGCATGAACAATATGCACACAAGTGTGGAATAATTACTCTTGAAAAATGAAACCCATGTTGATCACACGTCAGTATTAAAACCTTGTAATAATATGAAATGAGGATACAGAAATTCCCACACCTTGCATTTATTCATGAGATCAGTTTTAAATGCTGCCCACATCAAAGATTAAAATACTGATATTAACCCTGGGGCACCCAACATCAAGTATACCCATCATACAGTATGATGCTCCAGTCACAATGCTAACTATATGTAACAAATTTTCTAACATCTGAGCTCAGATTTTCATTGTAATTCAAATTTTAATAAAAATGTCCTTACATTGTAGTTTTATATTGTAATTAATCTTCTGCATACATACATACAGATTGTTCAATAACTGTCTTGCAATAATTTGAACACTGTTTTTATGTAACGCTGGACTGCTGCCATTATATTATTTTACCATTTATATGTGACAAAACAGTATGACAACACTGCACATGGCTTTAAGTATTGATACTCCCAGAAGATGGTAAGAGACAATAACCAAAATATGCAAGAGTGTTAGCTATTTTTTATATATGCAGTTTGTGGTTATAAACTTGTTTTATTTTCTCATCTGCATGGGAGATGTATAATATTGAGATTATCCAACCTACAAATTCACCATTATCAATTACATACAACCTTTTGCCACTACAGGAAACTACCCCATTGCTTCACTTTGTTCAGTGGGGCTGGGGGGCCAGGCACACCAACCCTTCACCTTGGAATTTAAAACTTTATTGTAATTATTTATCATGTAAAGAATTAATTTACTTCCTTAAAATTGCACATCTTCCACGCAACTGATACACACAAACAAGTTCATTGCCAACAAAGTGCACTAATTTCTGAATACAAAAGCACTCCTACATGTTTCAGCTACTGTCTATAGCCATCTTCAGGGAATATCAATACTTAGATCCATATACAGTACGCAGAATGATCATTCATGGTGAATTCACAGAATGTCAATGTGCAGGATTTACCACTCCACTAAACTCGAAGAGATTTCACCATTTCAAGGTGTTTAGATGCAGTAGAGTTGAATAACTGTCTTGTATGATAACAATTTTAATATAACACTATACATTGATGTTTTAATAGCATGTTGACAGCACATATTTTACCACTTACAGTTGACAAAGCTGTATAAAAATGTTGTATATGTCTTCAGGTATTGATACTCCTTGAAACGGCTACGTACAGTAGCCAAAACATTTAGGAGCGATTTTATATTCTGCAATTAGTGCAATCTGTTGGTGATGAACTTGTTTAAATTTATTTATTTTTAAATTAATTTATGTCTCATCTTCAATTACTCTTAACCTACAGTTCCCAACTTTGACATAGTGGGAGATCAGATTGTGGTAGTATGTTTATGCAGTGTGAACTACCCAAACTACAAACACAAAATTAACAAAATACCGATAGTTTACACCTGCATACTGGTCACATGAAATACAACTCCTTTAAAAAAGAAGCAAGAATCTGTTTGCTGGATAAGACCATAAAATGTTCAGTACTGTTCATTGTCTGGATCAAATTAATATCAGTAACTGAATGCAAACACACACACTAACTAAAGAGATTTATGCTTAACAGTGGCCACATTTTTCATAAATTTAACTCTACTTTTTTATTACTTGCTAGGCCATGCCCATTGCTGTGGCTTTGCTTCATTTTTTATTGTTTTGTAGAGCTAGTGTTTATGCCTGACATACACATTCTTGGCTTCTTCAGTTATTTGTTTGGTGGCATTCAATGCTGTTTTGTCTGCTAGTACCTAACGGGTTATAACAATGGCCATTACAAAGCCTATGTGTCAATGCTGCTACATTAGCACGTAGCAATGCAACGGTTATGTCTACATGATATCACACATTTCAGATCCAAACCTAACAATGAACGCCATCTTGCTTCCATACAACATGCATTGCCATAAGCTAAGAAGATACTTTTGGTAAGCTTCCACTGTCATTTCAGCTTTCATTATTTTCATTGCTGCACTTTAACAGTTACTATTGTGTATCCATGATTGTAAGATTGAGGTCTCAATCCCATGACATTGATTCATGTAACTGTAATCTAATTTACACTTCTGTAAAAGATAGTGCCCTGAAAATGACCGTTTAATGGTCGAAACATGCAGCCTTGTAAAAATTATCACACTACTGTCCAACATTAACAACAAGTTCTGGAGATGGGAACAATCTAACTTTCTCTATTAATTTTGAATTCACACACTACTTCCCTGTTCTGAATAATCTGTTCTGGGTGGTGCATAAGTATTAACACTGCCACGTCATAATGTGTATGAAAACTCCCCAAATGCTTACTTTACTCTTGAAATGTCAAAATTGTATATATTTGGGAATGCAACCCCTATTACACGTCCAACGATTACCTTTACACATTTCTGATACATGTGCTGTCTTTCAGGAACACATCCTTGGCATGTAAGAGCACCTGTAACTGGTAGCTTAACCAACTTACACTTTGGTACATACATCACTGCTAATACCAAAGTCGGTCATTACAATCAATTCATGCACCTTGAATCCTGCAGCAGTTCCTGCATTCATGTTATTCTTCCCACCCCTCAGTCTCATAAGAAGTCCCTCAACCAAAATGATATGTATACATTTGTTATCAGTCCATCACCAAGCCATTTTGGCTTCCTACACTTCACTTTTCTAACCCTTTCATCACATAACTTAAACAAACCACCCAGTTCCTTCAGTCATCACTTTTGGTGGAAGAGAATATTTACTCAAGCACTGTATGTTCGAACAGTTATAATGTCATGTTCCTCATAGTAAAACACCCACACAAGCAACTTCCAAGATTGTTTTATGTATCTGACCTCTGAATTCTGGAAGAGGAAACCAAAACTTATTCTTCTTGTAATTGAAACACAGGCTCAATTTCTATTAATTAGTGTTGCTCCTGGCTACCTGAATTCTGAAATATTTTCAAACGTTTTATTTCATACACATTACATTACCATGCATGGGGGAGCTGTGGAAAGGTTTTGAGGCCATGACAAATCAGATAATATAAGAGATTAATAATTTCAGTGGGACTCAATAATTTCTTTTGCCATAAAGACAGCTGTTAAGTGAAAAACTTCCTGTATTTTGAACATAATGGAATTTTTATTATAAAAACCACCTTCACACATTTATGATTATTTCAAGACAATGGGGGTACAAATCCAAAAGTACAAGAAACAATAACCAGAAAACAAAGATATCTACAAACATGGATCTCTCTTTGACTTGCACATGACAAGCATAATATCACTGCTACAGTACATTCTGAACTAGTCTGTAGACTAGTTTCTGATTTGCAGTACAAGGCTTAAAGACAAACCACGAACAAGGGTCCATACATACATAAGTGAATCCTGATCTACAACCATACAGAGGGAACCGAAATCAAGAAGGGCCTGGAAACCACAGATGGATATCACCTTTACTAATTTTGGGAAAATGACCTTCAGGACTACTATCTGGTGGCTTAAGGGACCAGCTACTGTGTGACAGGAGATAGATGGACAGTACTTGGTGCTCAGAACAAGTGTGGACGAACATTTCAGAGCAAAAAAAAAAAAAGGCTGCATATACTGGTTTCATGTAGGTTTTGAGAAGGCATTGGACTCCACTAACAGGGAAGCCTTATCATGCAAAATGAGCAAAAACAGGGGAAAGTGAGAACATGGAAGGCTGTACAAAAATCATGTATCAAGATACAGAATTCTGTGCAACATGTACAAACAACCAAATATCCAGTTGTGCCACACAATAACAGGAGAAAAACAAGGTTGTAGTTTCGAATCCCCAACTACTTAATATTTTTATTGATGATACTGTAGAATTTATTGATGTACAAAGGACGCACGCTCCCGTAATAAGGAGATTAAACATCCCAGGGCTCTTACACACCAGTACCTTGCTATTGCATATTTTTCAAGTCATGGACTGCAGAAAAATTCAATTTTGTGCATAAATATTGCAGAAGTTGGAAGTTGAGATGTAATCTAAAAAAATGAATTTTTTTAAAAGAAAGGGTGATATTAAAGACAACAGTGAGATGAAAAATGGACAGAATATCAAGACAGCAGACAAACTTCACAGGTGTCTGTGTGTGTGTGACCCACAAGACAATTGAACAAAAAAAAATACACTAGCCCAAACTAAAGGACACCAAGCATTTACTGCTATAGGTAAATGAGCATCAGTAATCCCTAATACAAAGATACATACATTTGAAAGTACGAAACAGTGTGTGTATCTAAAATTAGGTATGGAGTAGAAGTATGCAGGTTAACCCTTTAAAGACGAATCGTACCTGTTTTATATAAGGACTCAGTGCATGCCACGCTGTAAACACTCTCCACTTCGGCTATAAAAACCCGTCATTTGATGACGCGACAGGTAAAAGTTGCAGATTGTTCCCAGATAAGTACGAAACACATAAACACAATGTGGACACCACGTAGAATTTTTTAATGTTAAACCTGGTCATACGTAAAGTTACCGCTAGGCTTTAAAAGGTTAACTGAGACATGGAAAGAAACACACAACGTACTCCGACAATTTTGTAAGAACCTATCTGTAGTACGGTTGTCGAGTTGTGCAGCATGTGGATATTCAGAAATGGAACTTAATACAGGAAAGTTAAGGTTATGGGATTGATTAGAAAATATTGGCAGTGGATTGTGAGTACAAATGCCGAAGAATCAGTAAAGCTCTGTTATGAATGGCCAAAAAGAAATATGATAGCAAAAAGTCGAGCTAAGGAGCTAAAGAGGAGCTGGACAGTGTTGGATTAACATTTGTACCATTGAATCTACAGGAGTGTAATCTAAGAAAATAATTAGATTGGTAAGTGAAGGACATGAGGATATGGAAAGACAGAACATGGTGGCTAAAATCTCAGACAAGAGTTCATATATATGTCCAGAATGTTGTACTAGGAAGGTAAGAAAGAGGACAGTATGGTTGTTGGCAGGACTTCACTTAACCATTTACTTTTTCACCTTGTCTAAGGAAAGATCTAAATTTCTAACTTATGCTTTATATGTACAATTTAATATTTTCCTATAAGCTACCTCTTCAGTCATGTCCAACCATCTTTTCATTCAGAAATTCAGTTCTCCATTTGCTTCATTCTGGACGCTCAGCAGCAGATGTTTGATATTCTCCTTACCTAAACATAAAGGAAAATTTCCCTTATCTATTTTTCTTCTAGTTCATCTCAATTTCCACACGCCTGCTAAAAGTGATGTCAACAGAGATAATACAAGTAGCTAATACAGATGGGCCTAGTACTATGATAAAGCTAAAAGCTATCTGATTACAGGCCTGGACAGGACCTGAGGGTTCCAGGAGGTTGAGATTACCAGAATTTATAAACAAGCAGCAAATGAAGGTGCTAAGCTTGTCAGCCCTACACACTGGCCGCCTTTACCCCGCAGGAAATATTCCTGGTACTCATTTCTGTTAGAGGCTGAGTCGACCCCAGGGCCATAGTGCGGCCGGAAGGATTATGTCAATGAAAAATTCCAATGACACCATTGGATATCAAACCCACAACCTTCCAGCTTGTAGCACAGTGCCTCAACTGACTATGCCATCACGTACCCCACCATTATGGCAACCTGGTGTTAACTGGTTTAAGCCCCTAGAAACATGCATAGGGTCTGGACTCAATAAAGCACCACCACCACCACCACCACCACCACCACCACTAGCATGATAAATATCATCAAATGTATCCGGGCCTTGAGACTGTTTCATATGAAAGCAACAAAAGTGGCAAAATTATACTGAATTTTTACAATAAAATATTCACAAGTTGGGAAAGGTACACACAGCATAACAACTCCGTCAAGTTCATTTATTTAACTAGGTCAAAATCCATAACACTCAAATATCAGTCATACAACACACCAAATGTGTGGTTTGCTCGTCTCCGTAACTCTGTTGAAACATTTTCTGATATGTTATATATTAGTTGAATCATTCTCTAGATTCACGCTGAAATGCAACTGGATCTTCATGTATAGTGACCATTACCATTTCCTGATTTTAACCAGAAACAGAACCTGCTGACACTTTTAGTAAAGGTTCCAACAACACAAAACTTCATAAACTCTGTTCTGACATGGTGAAACTAATGTACACATTTCTGCAACTTTTCGTTGTAAATCCAACAAAAAAAAAAAAGAGTGGATGGGTTCGGTGAACCACAATACTTCATATGATTCAATTATTAAGCTAACTGCCAAACCATTCTGCAAGATGTGTCCAAAAAATAAGATCAAACCAGACATTACACTGTTATCTATCCATACAAGTACAGAAAACTTCTGAAAGGAAGGCTCTAATTTACCAATTACTACATTCTTATCTGTCTACATAAGCACAGAAAACTGCTCAAAGAATGTATCGACTTCATTATAACATCAACAGGTTAATGGTAATGAATAAAGGACAATATTTGAAAAATGTGTATAAAGAGCTCAAAACACACAACGCACATCAAATGATGTGTATAAACAAGATAAAATCAAACTTATTACACACACTCATGACCATTCTGTAGTTACAAATCAGATGAACAATTAAAACTGTTTCACTCTGCAATTGTCCTTCTGGGGCTGTCAATATAGATTCTATTGTTAAAGAACTTCATCACAAAATACCAATACACTGATGACCACTTTCTTATGAATGAGACTACAGATACAAGAGTAAATAAATCAGAATACCTGTATCATGAGTATTATCTTAAGATTTAGAAAACTTAAATTTACTTCTTAAATTATATGGCTGTGACACCTTGTTCTGACAAGTGTGCTTCTTCCTACCTTCTACCAGCCTTCTTCATTGCATTAACAAACCCAACTTCAATATTATCTGAAGCTCTCACATAACTATATGCAGTCAAGTCTTCTTAGGCCATCAGCTATGTAAATATAAAGTGCGCACAAAAATCCAACAGGGACAGGTTCTGTTTCCATCATCAAAGGACTGACGGAAAGAGTAACATGGCTGCACAGCATACTTATACCCATAGCACACTCTCAGAGCTTCGTGTCCTGGTCCCTGTGCTAACGAACAGTCGGCATTCCTTGACATACCAGTCAAGAGGAAGCCCAACAGTTCAGGCTAAAGCCAACACACCACCCACTGCAGAACTACGTTGCCCTCCCAACATCTGCTTGACAGGCGAATGACCTTATGTGACATGTGAAGTTGTACAGGAGAAATTCAACATCTCAGAGAACCTAAAAAAAATGGCTGCAGTATAGCAGGCATTCAATGGGCCCTTAACCACACACACAGGTCAAATTCACAGTATAAGAATCTGGCTGGGGTGGCGATTGTACCCTATATGCACGTTGCCTCTAACAGGTTCAGCAGGCTTACAACAGAGATTCAAATTAAGAACTATGCACATTCTAACTTAACTAATGCATGCTGCTCAGGCCAGTAAAAGATGATCCTGGCCTTAAGGACCCCAGTAAATACTACACACCATGCAACTGCAGCAAGGTGGGTGTTGGACAGAGATCATATCCTTAAGACACAGTGTCAGGAACATAAATAATAACAAAGTCATGAAGTTGGCTGTAGCAGAGCTCCAGATGAACTGCAACACCACCATGCTGCTGGCTAGAATGACGGACCACTACGACCACTTAGTGAATGAGGCTATATTTCCGTCAGTATACTGACTATAATACTATGCTCCTAGTGTGTATATGTACTTCACAAGTGGATGTGATAAAAAAATCATTACATTTATAAGCTATGCATAGGGATCTGTCCTTGAAATGAAAGTCATTTCAAGTGTAGCAAGATCTTTTTACTGTTTCCTTCCAGATTTTTCATTTTAGTAACCATAATTTCTTGTGTAGAGATGATACACACTAAGCTTGAAGCCATACGCATATGCATACATCAGATGCAAAAAATAGATCCTCCAGTGTTGCCATCTTAGCATCCTACATGACATATGCACATATGGGTAAAAATAAAAAGACGGCAACCTACATTTAGTACACGAAGGACATGGGAGATAGAAGGATGTGGTCAAAAATTGTACATGGACAATTACTTCTCCTTCCCCAACTTGTTTGATGACTTGACAAAGAAAGAATTCACAGTTGTGGGACTTCCAGGCTTAATAGTAAGGGCATGCCACAGGACCTAGGAGACAAAACAATGAAGCTGAAATAATGTGACATTAAAGTGAAGATGAAGGGCAACATGACTGCAACATGGTGGACAGACAGAACATACACTTACATGCTGACAAATGCTCATTATACATCAGCAGGTAATTTCCATGATGAACAAGGGAAAGCTACAAAATCACTCATTGCGACAGATTACAACCACCACACAGGTTACGTCGATGTGGCAGATCAGATGTCCACCAGTTATTCTATAAGCCATCACACATGGAAGCGGACAAAGAAATTGTTCTTCCATCTGTCAGATCTAACCATTCTGAGCAGTTGCTTTTTTCTGTCCTCATGTGGTGCAAAGAGTGAATACCACGGCCATTAGGCAGACCACCCAATATTGCCACTGTCAGCAGCCTGGAGCATAGAGGCAGTAAACACTCACCTGCTAAAACTACACAGCTGTGATGGAATGCTGCACGTGCTCAGTGAAACTAACTGTGAAATACTGCAAATGTGATGTGGGGTTATGTGTCAACAAAGAGTTCAAGGAGTACCACACAAAGGCACAGGTCTAAAACATCTTAGGGACAACATCTCTGGGAAAAATGGAAGCCTCAAACAAAAATCTACGTAAAAGAAACTTAAAATTCATAAACTTCTAGATACGCATTTTGTGCCCTTAGGCAACGAATGCGCGCGTGCGTGCGCGCGCGCACACACACACACACACACAACATTTTTAAAAAGCACTAAAACATATCTGTTTTGTTTCCAACAAAACACAGTTTATTCCACAATTTAATCTTTTATAGTCTGAATAATATTCCTTCTTTTTCACAAAGCATGGCAAAAATCTAACTGAGTATAGGGAAAACATCATAGGGTGGAGGAATCAATTTCTCTTAAAGGGCATGTCATTTAAAGGTTAATAAGGGTACAAGGTTCAGCCTCAGTCATTCACAGGATCTTACCACCAATATTCTTCAGGGTACAGCTATATCACAGCAAAAGACATAACAACTAATGACAACAAAGGTCATCGACCGCCTAAGAAACACGGAATGCAATGACTGCCTGCCTGCCTGCTCTCTAAGCAGTCCACATCACTTAGCACATAAATCCCTGGTATATACATAGAAAAAAAGAGAAAAGACGCACTCTGAACCAATTTTATAACATACATTTACCATGTACCACAAACTTAACTCATCATTTAACCAACAAAGTACACATGTCATCATTCACAACTAGACTTTATTTCTTAGTTCCTCCATATTTTGGCTTAGATGGGTCACCTTCAGGGATAAAGACTACTTTGAATATCTTTACATCCATCTAAATATATAGAAACACATCTTTATAAAAAAAAGTGCCACATGAACATTTGTTCATGCACCTGAAAACTTCTTTTTAAATTTCTTATTATATGATTTTGTAGAAACCAAGTTTGTTACAACACATTTATATACATGTCAAAACTTAAGTACCTCTGCGTAATATTCGAAGCAGTCTCCCTGAAGTGGCTGTACAGGCCAAAACATGCAGGTGACAAGAATTGTGAATGATAAAACACATACCTTGCTGGTTACGATATCAGTTAGGCTCTGAAACATTACATGTGAACTCCACATTCACATGGCTGATTGCCCAAGATGACTTCACCTGTGAATTCAGTTTCCCCTTTCTGCAATGAATACACTATGCCAAACTTGCGAGTTACACAAGGTGGTAGTTATGTAATTTACTAATTTTATGTTATCACGTGGCATAAATAAAGCATTCTAATGCATTCTGGTATTTACACCAAATCTGATATTTTACACTGGGGTAAATATTTGTTGTTATTATTATTGTTGTCATTATTACACAGGCCAACAATGAAAAAACTTTTTTCTTAATGTCACAAGTCCTTAATGTATTTCAGTGTGCTGAATTCAAAAATGATACTAAAAGAGTCACATCACATACCATTTTTTCAGAAATTTCATTTTTGTATAGTAGTAAGATAAAAATATTTCATTGTAAATGTATGGGAAAAATGGGCCTCTTCGCTTTCATTTGTTTTATAGAATTGATAAACCAGCACTCCTACTGACATGAAAATGAACTATTAATGCAAATAGCGGACTACAGCTTTGTCAGTGCAGTGTGTTGTGATAAAATCTATGGCATTCTGTTGTGAAATATGGCTAGCTGTGGCTGTGTAAACTCCCCAAATTCATTTTGTTATACTTGTGGTGAGTTTCTGATTAAGAATCACCAAAGAAACGTAACACATTTTGTTACAAAGGTGTACTATGCCTATTTTGGGGTGAAGCTAGGTGATGTAAACAAACCATGGGCTCCACAGAAGGTGTGTTATGTTTGTGTAGAGGATCTAAGAAGGTGGGTTAAAGGAAAAAAGAAATCGTTCAGATTCGGGGTTCCAATGATATGGAGGGAGCAAAAGAATCATAGGGACCACTGCTACTTTTGTTTATTGACGTGAAGGGCCATAACTCTAAGAACAGGAAGGTTATTCTGTATCCAAACCTTCCCTCCCCTTTACGTCCTGTTCCTCATGGCCCAGACATACCTTTCCCTCAGCCTCCTGTGACATTACAAGATGATTCCACCACAGACGAAGATGCAGATAAGGGCGATCAGGATTTTCCGTTTGACAGTGAATGTGAAGGACCTCAACTGTTTGCCCAACGGGAACTCAACGATTTACTTCGTGATTTAGAACTGTCAAAGGAGAAAGCTGAACTCTTAAGTTCCAGGCCGCAAGAAAAGAATTTATTAGCAAGTGGAACATTAGTTATGTCGTATAGAAGCAGAGATCAGGAGTTTACTCCATTTTTCACAAGAGGGCGAGTTAGTGTACTGCAGCAATATTCCAGGTTTGATGCAGAGGTTTGGCATTCAGTACAAGGTGCATAAATGAGACTTTTCACTGACTCATCGAAAAGAAGTCTAAAAGCTGTTCTTTTAAACAACAGTAACAATACTGCTTCATTACCTGTTGGTTATTCGGTACACCTTAAAGAAACGTATGAAAATTTTCAATTGCTCCTTACAAAACTAAAATACAGAGACCATGAGTGGATGATTTGTGGAGATCTGAAAGTGTTATGCAGGCTCCTTGGTCAGCAGGCTGGATATACTAAATACACGTTTCCTCTGTGAATGGGACAGCAGAGTGCGAAGTGAAAACTCGGAAAAAAATCAGTGGCAACCAAGGAATACTATGCAACCAGGGAACAAGAACATTTTGCATCAAAATCTTGTGATAGAAGGAAAATTCTCCTGCCACTTCTGCACATAAAATTAGGCATCATGAAACAGTTTGTTAAAGCGTTGCCAAAAACTGGAAGCTGTTTCACATACCTCTGCAAGACATTCCCACACCTGTCAGAAGCCAAGTTAAAAGAAGACATTTTCGTTGGCCCAGACACAAGAAGACTGACGTCAGATGACAACTTCCTGCTTACAATGAGTGAAGTGGAAAGAGAGGCTTGGACTGCCTTCCAAAGTGTCATTCGTAACTTCCTTGGAAATAATAAGGACCCCCACTATGTTACCATTGTTGCAAATATGTTGACAAAGATCAAAGTGTTGGGATGTTCAATGAGCTTGAAACTTCACGTTTTACATGCTCACCTGGACTCTTTTCCTGAAAACCTTGGTGCAGTGAGCGAGCAGCAAGCGGAACGCTTCCACCAAGACATTAAGGAGACGGAACAAAGATACCAGGGTAGGTGGAATGTTAATATGATGGGAGACTACTGCTGGATGATACACTGTGAGATTACAGAAATGTCACATAAGAGGAAGAGCAACATCCGCACCTTCGACAGCAAGAGAAAAAGGAGATAACAAGGTAAAACATGAAAACTAACGTGTCATTATTGATGTAAACTAATATTTGTACAAAAGAGATCTAGTACTTGACACAGAATATATTTTATATGTTTGCTTTACCCTATTATATGCAACAGCACTACATTCATATAGTTAAATAATCTCCATGCAGGTTGTGAAGAAATGGTGGGTGACAGAGAAAAACTGAGGTCATTTTTGAATTCAGCACCCCGAAAAACTATATATGGAGTACAAATTATCAAAAAATGTTTTTGTGAACTGTCATTTTGTCGGCCTGTGTTATTAGTAGTAGTAGTAGCTGTAGTAGTGGTGATGGTGGTGGTGGTGGTGGTAGTAGTAGTAGTAGTAGTAGTAGTAGTAGTATCATCATCATCAATATCTATGCAGAATCCATCGAATGGGACATCAAGAAACTATTATGAAAAACAGAAAAACTGTTACAATCTTACAAATGAAAACAAATATGGCATGTACTTAATGTTCTTGCAAAAGACTGTGTTATGGATACCCATATGAAGTAGCTTTCCACACAGCTGGCAGGACAAAGAGTACAGTACTTCCTCATATGCTGTCAGTAATCCAGCGCCCACTCATTCTCTTGCAGGAAAGCATCCACCACTTCCTTCATTGCAAAGTTGGGAATAAGCTGATCTTGTGTTAACTTCACTCTTGTGACAGGATCAAAATGCCCCACCCTCTGTAAAAATTAAATTATTAAAAATTGCAAATAACATTCCAGTGTCTTCCAACTGTGGTATGATGTTCTTCTGTAAAACAATACGTCACTCCTTTTTACCCCAATAAAATGACATGGGCCCATTTCTTGCATATCCTGCAATACATTACATTACATCCATTCCTTGCAACATCCCTGAGAATCTACTATTGCCCTGCCAATGAACTAGTTACGATAATGAAAACACCCACGGTAGGGACAAGCCATTTCATGACAGCACCTGTTCCTGGATCAGCACCATTCCACACCTCGGTCCCAGGAGCAGCAGGAGCCTCATGATGTGCAAGTAGCTTCCCACAAGCGATAAACACTGCAGCAAGGCAGTTGTGCTCAATGTCACTGACAGTTCGCATCACTATGGGGGACACCACGACAGGTGTATTACCAATTACTTCTCTGTGAATCTTACTCCACAAAATTTTATAAACATTCTGACTTTCCTTCATCAAATTTTATAATGCCATTTTGTTTTATGCCTATATATTTTAAATATATATACATATACTTAACCTTTATCTTCTGGCCTTTAAAGCCCAATGTAGGTGCCGATGACTGGAGATACTGTCATCTTAAATGCCCATCCCTGCATTTCAGTGAGACAGCATTTTCCCTTTCATCTATAACGTTACACATAACGGGACAAGGGTGTCCCATTTGGCCAATAAAGGTCAATGTCGAGCTCATTCTAGTGCTTTTTCCATACACAGTACATAAACTGTCACACTTGTGGTGGAGTAGCGTGCATTAGTTACATTGCAACACATGCAAACAAGTAATGAACTGTCACTAGTTTAAATTTACTATTATATATTACAAACCTGCAAATGCTCTTCAATGTCCTTCCTTTCATATGTAATACCACTAGGTGTGATGACTGGATCACGCAGGATCTCAAAACTGATTTTCCCACACAAATAATCTGGAACATCACGTTTCTGGAAATATACAGTTACCTAAGTGATGCAATACATTTTTTATGTAGATATATGCATTTATGATACTGTCCAGAACAATATTCTATGACATGGAAACAAAAGAAGTGTTCAAAGTTTTTGTTCGATACAGATAATTTCATTGCATACACAGAATAACAGAAAAAAACTGGAGCTTTAAGTTCATGCATTATACATAACTTGAAGAAATAAACACATAAAATAACACTTACTCTCCTTCTGTCATCAACTTTTGCAAATATTGAGTTCAATTCACTTGTGTTGTTTTCCTGTGAATAAAAAACACTTACTGTAAATAAACAACGAAACACAAAATACGGATAAGCCCCGATTTTATGTTTTTGTGTGACCACTTAAAATGGTGAAAAATACGTGAAAGCGTAAAATTTGGGAAATAATAAGTACTCAATCTAAAAGTATGCATTGTCATATAATAAAAGACTCTGGCAAGCCATATGGATTTTTTTAACACTTTTACAATGTGAATACAATACAATACACATAAGTAAACTGGAAACAACTTCCTTACAGTGTTATCACAATATGACTTGACATCACACCATGACAGCTGGATATCCACATCAGGCATCGTCAAACATTTGAAACTGAAAACAGCAAAAATGAGGGGTTGCTAGTCACAAAGTGAAAATAATAACATATTAATGTATTTTGACTATAATCCAGCAGCAAGAGCAGATATTCGTTCCTCTAATGGTGAGTATTTCAACAATTTCCACTGCTTGGAGAAAGCCCCACACTGGATGTAACTTCTTTCAGTAGCTTTGTGGTTTTCCAAAACTGTGTTTAACCCTTTAAAGACAAAGCATATCTGGTCTATATAAGAACTCAGTACGTACAGCGCTGTAAGCACTCTCCACCTCGGTTATAAAAACCAATCTCTTAATGTTTTATAAGGCAAAAGTCGCTGCTTGTTCTGAGATCCGTACAAAACACATAAACGCAATGTGGGCACCATGTAGAATTTTTTAATGTTAAACCTGGTCATATGTAAAGTTACCGCTAGGTTTTAAAAGGTTAATGTGGACACA
The DNA here is from genome assembly GCA_013340265.1 of Coptotermes formosanus. NCBI lineage: Eukaryota > Metazoa > Arthropoda > Insecta > Blattodea > Rhinotermitidae > Coptotermes > Coptotermes formosanus. The sequence continues at coordinate 197,619 of BLKM01000050.1, forward strand.
GAAAGTCCCACCTCTGATACCAGGTCAATATGCAATCCAGCACATTTATCAATTTTGCAAAATATCTATTTTATCAATTACTGCAAATTATTTCCACTTTCTTTTATACATATTTCACCCTTTCTTGTGAAATTTTGCTCAGTACACAACATAATTTGATCTACAAAACTGATACACAATTCAAAACTAAAGACACACAGTGGTATTTCCTCATACAATCGATCGCTATTGACTATGGTTGATTAATTGAAGTTTGATGTGTGTTCCCATCAAACCAACTTTCCCCATGGTGCAACAGCCCCAGAGAGCCAGAGCCTCCTTGTTATCAAGGCTTCACGATCACCATCAAACCTACCGCTGTGTGTATAACAAGGACGGTTCCAATCACATCAACATCTGGTTCAGGGATATATACTGACATGTCACTAGCCATGCCTTGCCAGAGGCAAACAAAAATTCTGAGAAGAAAAATATGAAATGTAAAATTGGGTAAATCTTATACAGAAGACTACAAAAGTAAAGTGTAAATTCCGGGAAAATAAAGGCAGGGAACATAACATCCAGGAAAATACATCGTTCTTACAGGCATTAAGATGGGACTGCATAAAGAGTGAATAAAATTTGGGAAAATGCAAAACATGGAATCATAAAATCGGGATTTACCACAGCAGCACAGTATTCCCTAGTCTGCTAACAGTGTTTAAACTGTTCTATGGGTTTTCTTTTAAAACTATAAGGCGAATGACATAAACACATACAAATCTTGTGCTAGGTCAGCTAGAAACATTTTCAGGGTTGGCACCCCATCCAAGCACCTCCTTAACTTTATCACTAGTCCTACAAAGCTGATAAGTGCATAACATTAGGTGGTGCACCCACATATTTGTCTAAGACATATCTAACAGTTACCTCACTTCCCAATGTTCCAAGCAGCCTCCCATCACACAGTCTCCTCACCACAATTTGCATGTTTTCTTGACCCTCTCTCTGTGACCTACACCATAAAAGTTGTAACTAAACAGAAAGACGGTTACTGTGAAGGGGTTGGCACTCCTGTTTGGTATTCAGTAGGTTTAGATTTCCAGTTTTGGCACTGAGATTGGTATTCTAACCGATGCTGCTGTGATTACTTCACCTCTTTCCAGACACTTAGTAACTTAAAATAAGCCATGGCTGCTTCTGTGTACATTCTTTTCAATTTATCATTTGAAATCATCCTACCACTCAATGCTGCCTAATCCAAGCAGCTAACAAACATAAATGAACAACTCACAAGCTACAGTCAAATAAATCTGTGTACAAGTGACAGTTCGTTCTGCTAAGAATACTGCAGGGTCCAGCGTGTTACTAACCATTAGAGTCATGAAATATAGGATTTTAACCCCCTGAAACTATGGGGCTGGTGGTCAGATATACGAGGCGTGTTCAAAAAAAGACCGAACTTTTTAAATAGCGCACCAACCAGCACAGAGGGCGCACTGCAGCTACTGAGCGCACCTAGCGGCAGGTTTTGACAACAAATTGCCATTTGCCCCATTTCGCTATAAGCATTAGTCATTGAGCTACGTCCGCTGAACTGAGTACGTGCACAAGCTGTTCGTCGGATTAGTGACAAAGTGACAATGAAAGAGCTTGAAGAACAACATGTGTGTGTGAAATTCTGCTGCAAACTTGGTAAAAATTTTACAGAGACATTTCAATTGCTTAACCAAGCATACAGGGAGGACTGTATGAGCCGAACGCAGTGCTATGAGTGGTTTAAGCGTTTTAAAGAGGGCAGAATGTCGGTCGGTGAAGATCCCAGGTCTGGATGACCTTCCACATCAACAGACGATGACCATGTCGAGAAAGTTTGTGCTGTGATTCGTGGAAATCGTCATTTAACTGTCCGAGAAGTTGCTGACTAAGTGGGCATCAGCATAGGATCTTGCCATCAAATTTTGACTGAAAAACTTCAGATGTGTCGTGTCAGTGCAAAATTCGTGCCGTGTTTGTTGACTGACGATCAGAAAGAGAACCGTGTTGATATCAGTCAGGAACTGCTTGCCAATGCAAGTAGTAATGAAAACTTCCTTCAGAACATCATAACAGGAGATGAGACATGGGTTTATGGCTATGATGTTAAAACCAAGATGCAATCGTCGCAGTGGATGGGAAAAGGGTCTCCTCGACCAAAAAAAGCACGGATGAGTCGGTCAAAGATTGAGGTGATGTTGGCTGTGCTTTTGATTGCAAAGGCATTGTCCATCATGAATTTGTACCACGTGGTCAGACGGTAAACAAACAGTTGTACCAGGACTTTTTAGCACGATTGAGAGATGCTGTGCGCAGGAAGAGGCCTGAATTGTGGGAAAACCAAACTCGGATGTTGCACCACGACAATGCGCCGGCTCATGCGTCGCTCCTCATCTACAGTTATCTGGCAAAACATCAGATATCCGTTGTGCCCCATCCACCCTATTCTCCAGACTTAGCCCAGCAGACTTTTTCCTGTTTCCCAAACTTAAAACCACTTTGAAAGGACATCGTTTCCAAACCATAGAGGAGATTCAGGAAAATGCGACAAGAGAACTGCGCGCGATCACAGAAAGTGCGTTCCAGGAAGCATTCCAACAATGGAAGAAACGTTGGGAACGGTGTATCATCAGTAGGCGGGACTACTTTGAAAGGGACAGTGCTTAAAATGTTGTAAAATGAGCAATAAAGTCTTTATAGCAAAAGTTCGGTCTTTTTTTGAACACGCCTTGTATACTCAGAAATAATGGTTTCTGCCGCCACCACCACCCCGCCCCCACCAAAAAAAAATCGTAATTCTCAGCCAGCAGAATTGTGTGGTTGTGCTGTTACAGAAGTGCAATGCACAGGCAATAAAAGTTAACCATTAACAGAAATATCTATCACAGCCACTCCATCATATATTACTTATGTGTTTCAGCGAGTGACAGTATAACTTGCTAGTGCAACAGTACAATGTGGCAACTCTATGCACAAAATCTATTACCACTCATTCTGCTTTCCAAAACATGCAACATAATATACGCTAAATTTATCAGTGTTCCGTGTATTTGCCACACACGAACACACTGTCTGAAACCATATGTGGTATTTCAAGGTGCCAATTCACCTAGTTACTGGCAACAGTTTATATCACGACACAGTTTTAAGTAATCCACTTTCCCACTTTGAACAGCTTCCACAGACCCTACTGTGACCTACCATGTCTGCTGCCGCATCTGCAATTAAACAATTCTACTGTGTGCAGAACTGAAGAACTACGCTGGGTGTACGTAGCATGCGTATCTTGACATGAACGAGCAAGCTCCTGCCCACCTGCTGCCACAGTATCACTGCATTCACATCTGAAGCTATACATGTAACAAATAAAAGTTACATACACATTGCTGTTCCACCTCCAGTTTCTTTTCCTGAAATTGTTGCTCGTTGTAACCACTTTCTTGTCGGAGTTTTTCAATTTGGCGTTCTGCATCTTCTAGTATTAATCTATTCAAGTAAGACTGAAAACAAGAAACAACTAAATATTAGTTTCCACAAATGTAGATGGATATATCTAATTAACCCTTTAAAGACGAAGCGTATTTGTTTTATATAAGGACTCAGTGCGTACCGCGCTGTAAACACTCTCCACTTCGGTTATAAAAACCAGTCTCTTAATGTTTTATAAGGCAAAAGTTGCCGTTTGTTCTGAGATCCGTACAAAACACATAAATGCAATGTGGGCACCACGTAGAATTTTTTAATGTTAAACCTGGTCATATGTAAAGTTGCCGCTAGGCTTTAAAAGGTTAAATAACTGACAGCAGTTAATAGTACTGGTTACACAACTTAATTTTTAGCCACTCCCCATCTTACATGTAGGACACCAGTACCACTACCACCCAATCACTGAATTTCATATATTTAGCCAGCAAATATACCTATTGAATTTCCTGAGATATGCTGCACAATCTCAGTTTTCCTCCACAAAATGCCATTTATTTCACAATATCATCTTTTTTTGGTTCATAAAATATTCACATTTTATAGAAAGGCTCAGCTAAAATTTAAATTTCCAGCTCTGGTGCCAAAGAGTTAATTACTGTTTGGTAATTATGGATGTTCAATTACATATTTTTCAGATTTTACATACACAAGGTTCTACTTACAAACTTCATTTTTCAACATGCTTCACTACTAATCCACAAGGAATTTCTGGAGATTTTATCTGCTTTAATGTTTTAATTCCTTTAAGAAGTTCTAGATCATATAGACCTGTATGCATTATGTAAAGACTGAGATCTCAGACCTCAATCTCTAAAAATGAGAAGGCATCTTGGCAACCTTAACTACTATCTTGTAAAGGGTACAGCACGATGATGACTGCATGACAGATGAAACATGTAGCTGGTTAATTTGAATACATGCCTATCAAACTCTAATTAAGATGTGTACTGTTCTATTAACTACTTTCAATCATGCAAATCTATAAACACAATGCAATGCACATAATCAAAGACATCAACTTTAACTCAGTTACGGAAAGTGCCCGCACTTTATGAGGCTTTTCCTAAGTTCCTAATTTAGCCCTTTGGTGCCAAAGAACAACTTTAGTCAATGTGGAATGTGGTGCTGAGAAAACCGCATGCCACCTACAGTTGTCAGTCAAGAAGAGGCAAAGTAATGGAGACCATTTAAATCCCCAGATTTTTACACTGTAAACTGGGCACATAAGTTCAGCACCAAATGATTAACATTCATTTTGGACATCATTTATATATACAGACAGATCTAAAAGCCTTTTTAACTTAACACATACTCAGCAATCATTCTCTGCAAGAACAGTTTCTGTGGAAACATATTAACTGAAGTCACTAATCATAAAAACCTGGCATTATGAATTACGAACCTAGGACCATCACACACACTGCATCACTCTCTTAATACGTTCAAAATACAGAGACATAAAGCTACTATCCATGGAAACTAGTGTGCTTGCAGAATCCAGCACTCTATTAACACGTTCAAAATACAGAGACATAAAGCTACTATCCATGGAAACTAGTGTGCTTGCAGAATCCAGCACTCTCTTAACACGTTCAAAATATGGAGGCATAAAACCCTACACCACAAGACACACTTCTGCCTTCCCTCCTTCCACACATCCACTAAACATTCCAATCCAACTACACCTTTGTACATTTCTCAGATAATTTTCATGTAACATGCAACAAGCCATGCTACACAGGACCAGGACTCAACTACCTGCAATTCTATTTCTTGCGCTATCCTCTTCTCCTCTTGAACATTCCATCTCTTTTTACGAGCAGCTCGCAGCTGACTAGCTATGTCATCACCAAAATTTAGTTTCTGTTCCCTGGCCAAGTCATTTGCTGGAAGACAAAATCACAAAGGATAACTTGAACAGTGACTGAAAATTGAACACAAGACTTTGACAAATCCTATCTCCATCTACGGTTTCCACAGACAACCACATCACTGATTCACTCTTACACAACGTGGCCAATGAGGGATATTCTGCAGCAAATTTTAAAATACAATTTCACTGAAAATGCATGCTGTGAACCTGGAGAAAAGTTCTGGAAAGACAGCTGGGCAGAATGACAAGGAAAGCAGTCTAGAGCAGGGGTTTTTAACCTATGGGTTGCAACCTAAAAAATGAGTCAATGTAACATTAAAAAACTCAAATTTCCTTATACACAAACACAATTTAGCACATGGTGTGATGGACTGAAGTGTGCAGATCTGACAGCCAAACATCACGATACATAGCACATAATATACGTACGCTATGCAGGCTAACAGATATGGAAAAATAATTTGTTTTGCCAGCCATTGACTACTACTGTGACAGAGTTCCGTTATCTTTAAGAAAGCAGACTTGTTTTTCAGCGAAGGTCTAACCTGGAATCATGTTTCACTTTGAGCACAGACAGTGCAACAGCAATGTCTGGAAAACACCAAGGCTTTCGTGCCAGAGTGAAGGAAACTGAGCCGCAGGTTAAGATTTTTCACTGCCTCATCCATACGGAGAATCTTCCTTCCACGAGACTGTCAGAGAAGATGGACATTGTAATGAAAGAGGCATGGAAGCTGTGAACTGTATAAAAGTTAGGTTGCTAAACAACAGGATTTTCAACCAGATGTGCTCACATGTTGGCTCTGACTTCACACATTTGCTTTATCGTGCCGAGGTCAGACTGGCATCACAAGAAAATGTTTGTTTCAACAAGTCACTTCGTTATGTAATAAGATCAAAACCCTTTTGTCTGAAAAAAAAAAATCTTCCCCTGGCTATGAGATTCTCAAATTCTTGCTTAACATTCAGACATATTTACTGCAATCAGTAAGTTAAATATTTCAATGGAAGGCTGTGATCAGAGAGTGACTGGACTCACAGAGGATTTGACAGATTTCAAAGAAAGGCTGAAATTGGGGATGAAGAAAATGGAAGAATAAGACACTGCCAATTTCCACACAATAAACTTTCTTCTGGAAGACGAAAATGTTAAATCTCTGATATATATAAAATGTTACTGTTGAAAATTTGGAAGAACTTTATCTTCATTTCAACCACCATCTGTGAGGAAGGGACTAAACACAACTGGTTGTGCAGACCATTCGACACTGTTGTCAAGGAATTGGCTGATGACATTTCAAGCATTGCTAGCCTTAATGAGATCCAAAATGATGAGGCACTGCATTAAAAATTTCACAAAACAAAGATAAACGTCAAGTGCATTCTAGATCAAAAGGAAAACCCAGATCTGGGAAATGAGTCTCTCAAGTTTTACTAACATTTTGCACAAGCTACTCGTATGAGTGGGGTTTTAAGGACTTCTATTCACACAAATTAAGCTTCAAAGCCCATTAATACCACAGCATGACAGATGCAGCCTTTCAAAAAAATTACTACAGTTGTAAGATTTTTCAAAGCTTGTACAAAGTCAAGGTTGCCATAAATAAACTGAAAATTGTTTTAATTTTTTGCTGTTCTAATACTTGCGATTTTGCATAACTATTGCGTAATAGCAACTAGTCAACTAATTACTAATCATATTTTAACATTTTCCATACACGTAGACCTACCCAGTTCTTAAATGTAAATTATATTTTAGACTTTAACATATGGCTATATGAATCCAGGTTTCTGCTGTGGCTGGAGCACTGTTCAATTTCGAAGTGCGCTGCGGGACTTTTCCCTTTCACACAAAAGGATGTACATTTACTTGGGCAGCACTGTTCCATTCATCCACAAATGTTAATAAATTGCTGACAACATACAATAAACACATTAAATGCATTGTTAATTCAAAAATGAATTGTGGGTGGCATGACTTACTTACTGCCAAACGTCTGGCTAAAAACAGTTAAGAACCTTTGGCCTGTGCGTACCTCTCGCAGCAAGGAAGCACTGCTTTTACCTTTAGTAGTACCTGCTCTGAATTCATTTTCATTTTATCCTCCAACATGGATTAAATGTTCAAAACACTAAGCATAAAAAGTAAAGCTGTCTCCCTCACACCGTGAAGGCATAAAGGGTAAGGCATTAGATGGATGTGAGTGACCAGCCTCATCCCCCAACCACTTTAACCCTTTAAAGACGAAGCATATCTGTTTTATATAAGGACTCAGTGCGTACCGCGCTGTAAACACTCTCCACTTCGGTTATAAAAACCAGTCTCTTAATGTTTTATAAGGCAAAAGTTGCTGTGTGTTCTGAGATCCGTACAAAACACATAAACGCAATGTGAGCACCACATAGAATTTTTTAATGTTAAACCTGGTGGTACGTAACGTTACCGCTAGGCTTTAAAAAGTTAATTAACTCCAGCAAAAGAGAAAGGCTGGCTGGATTCCAGAGCCAGTCTAACCATTTTGGAGAAGATATAAACTCTTCCCCCTGCTGGGGTAAGAGATTTAATCTGGCTGGTGTTTATCAACATTTAATCAGAGGAACCTCAGCCTCCATCTTCTGGGCTGACCACTGTGAGGAAACTGGTCCTCAAAGGGTAAGATGAAGGTAAAGCCATCCCATTACAGACCTGGAGAGGTCCTGAGGGTTCCAGGAGGTCCAGGCTCCTAGATTTTGAGACAATCGGCACATGAAGGTGGTAAGGTTGTCAGCCATACACACCAGCCACCTTTACCCCACAGGAAATATTCCTGGTACTCAGTTCTGTTAGGGGCTTAGTCAACGCCAGGGTTATATTGCGGCTGGAAGGATTATGACAGTGACACCGTCAGGAATTGAAACCGCGACCTGCTGGCTTGTAGCTCAAAAGGTGAACACACGCATGTTATTTGTAACTACTCCACAATATGCACACCGCAGTAACAACAACTCCACATTCCAAACATGCTTAACTCTTCCACTTCTCTATGCCTTGCCTTCACATACCGTTTAGCATAAACACAAATATAAAAATGAATAAAAATATAAGTACTGTCTAAAATAAACTGAATAAAAGCTGTGAACAACTGTAACATATCTGTGGGAAAAAAGGTCTATGACAAAATCCTACAGCCAACTGTGGAAACATGAAAATAGTAAACCAGTAGTGGAGAAGAGTAGTGCCCATGGCATCACATCCCAGAAGCCAGTAATCTTCATGTTCACTGCTGTAAGAATTGTAACCTTCACTCATCCTTAACAGACTAGATTAGATTTGAATAGAATAGGTTAGTCCTTATCACCAGGCAACCACTTTTACATTTATTTACAAAGTATTCACATGAGATTCAGATTCCCAGGCAGATGCTAAGTTTAGAGGTTAAGTTAATTATGTGGGGAACAACAGTCATTTGTTTTGGCAGAGGAATGTTTCATAAACACTAAACATAATCTCCTTAAAAGTGTCAACACCTTGACAGGCTCAGCAGTTTTGATACATGACAGGGTTCGCCAGCTAGGAAAGCTTCAAGAGGTGCACTTTGCGAGGTGACTCACATCACAGCCACATATTTAATTCATCAAGTCACTGATCAACATCATCAATGTTAAAATACAGATTACCTACAATAGCTACTTAACTGGATTATAATAGCCACAATCTAAGAAATGTAAATATGAAGATAAAATTAGAGAATTTAAGAAAGAGTCAGAAGAAGTTCTTATTTGTGGACACAAATGGGTAATCTGAAGTGCCATTATGAGCTTCAAGAGGATGAAGAGCCAAAAAATTAAGAAGTAGCAGGAGCTCAATGATATTATTTTTCAAGCAAATTCCAGGAAAAAGAATCTTCGAACTAAAAAATTTGCTCACAGATTGATCTTCACATATTCTTCTGAATCTCCTTACTCAACATTGAAACTTATTAAATCAACGTACCACACAACTTTGACTGATGAATGCCTTATTGAACTAGTACAAACAACTTTAATGTGTATTAACCCTTTAAGACGAAGCATATCTGTTTTATATAGGAACTCAGCGTGTACCGTGCTGTAACCATTCTCCACTTCGGTTATAAAAACCAATCTGTTAATGTTTTATAAGGCAAAAGTTGCTGTTTGTTCTGAGATCCATACAAAACACATAAACACAATGTGGGCACCACGTAGAGCTTTTAATGTTAAACCTGGTCGTACGTAAAGTTATCGCTAGGCTTTGAAGGTTAAACAAACTTTAAGAAACTGCCCACTACAGTGGACACTAGCTAAGTACCTACAAGCAAGAAAGTGTATGAAGAATGCTGATAAGCTTCTTGGCTTTTTAAATAATTATTTCTCACATAACAAGGTTTGTTACTGTTTGTAACTGCAATATGACACTGTGTCCCTGGATGAGTAGCTCCCAGTGTTTCCAAGGTTCACCTGCAGGGTCAAGCGGTCCAAGAACTACTTGACCCTGAAGATAAACGCAGACTTCTACACGTAGCACCCTTCTAAATGAAATGTATGCTTTTGATATGCCTGTAAAATGTTCGTTTTCGAATTTTTTGTCCAGTCAACATGGCTGTATGCACTTTGGGGGAAAAATACTACACTGGTGGCTGAAAATTGTCTTACCTCTCTGCAAATGTTTTATTGCTTCATCATAGTTTTCCATTTCAAGGAGTGCTTGGCCAAGAAAGAAATGCCCTTTAACGAGATTAACATCCATATCGAGAGCTCGACGACAATCCTGACACGATGCTTCCCATCGTTTCATCTTTAGATGACAAAGGGCCCGATTAGTGAAGTACGTTGGCATGTTGGGGTTTTTAATCTGCAATTATTAACATTAATATTTACTGAAACTTCGATCTATGGACTGTCACCAAATTGTTCAAACATACGGCCTTGAAAAAGTATCGTCCATAAGGACTACACTACTCTTATCTTTTAATACATGCAGTTTAAGAAATACACAGACAATTCCCAAATAGCAAAACACGCGCCAATGAGTACACGTACAATAGCTTTTGTATAGCACGACACAGCATCTTCGTATTTTCTCAAGCTGAACAATCTGTTTCCTTGGTCTTTTAATTCTTTGTCAGACAAATTAGCTGTGGAATACATGTACTTGCTCATTGTCAACCACCAATGCGGATTATCTTTTTCCTAAATTACTTTACAGCACACACCGTATCAATTCAACGACCGTAGCGAGCAAAAATAACCGCACTCTACCAACCGCATTACGTTGACGCCATCATTGGTTATGTGATTGCGCACACTCCTGCATACATCTTATCCGTGACAGCTATTGTCCGCGACAGGGTTGACGTGCGGATCCATGAAATTCGGCATGGAGGGCGATGACGTGTGAATATTTGTGTGACAAATACGAATCCAGTAACAACGACGCAGCCCCCACTCACGAAAGTGAAATCTAAGAGACACAGATTTTGTAGGCACGATAATATCAAAAGTTGTTATGCGATTTATGCGTCAGCCTAAATCAGCCACTGAAATCGGCTAATGACTAGTACATTGGAATACTGAGAAATATAATAAAAACTTTTGAATATATAGATTATTTCTTTTTCAGTTACTTTTAATTTTCCCTGTAAGCTAACTGGATGTTGGTTCGGAGATTTTGACATGATTTTCATAACTATTTTTAAAAACAAACATAAATTGTGTATAGCCTCTGGGGCCTACATTCCCCTTGCACCTCAAAAAAAGAAAAATTCTGTGTTCGCCAATGAATGACACACTGTGTGTAATTAAAGGATGGTACAAAACAAGTGCTGTTCTTGGTTCGGTTCACACAGACTGGATACAAGTGAACCTCACACTCTCAAAATGCTACAGAAAGCAAATGGGGTGTATTAAAAGCTTCGCCCCAACATTATTCGGTAGAGAAACTCTCAAACTTCTGCTAATAATGACCAGGTTCATTGTTGCGCGCCATTTTTCAATCGTCTGATGTAGGTGTAAGTTGTCAGTACCTTCGCATTTGTTTTCTGTATCATTTTTAAAGTGTCAGGTTCTTGTGTGAGCACTTTGAATCAAAGATTGGCAGTAAGCAAAGCTCCCAGAAAGGTTTATTATGGACAAGTTCATCCTGCACGCAGGTAATTGATTGTTCTTTATGATTCCCAACAGGCACATTCAGGTTTCTCACCCTAAGGTCGAAATCCCTAAGTAAATTGAAATTTCCTTACTTTCCTGAAGTAATATCTCAGATATATGCGCTACTCAGGACATGATATTCACACTATTGGAGTTTAAAATGAAGTCCGCGAACAATTAAAACGAACGTTGACATGCACTTCGTTTTAAATTTGTTGTGCACAGAACACGGTGTCTCCGTGTTCGAGAAATATCCCCAGATTCTGTATCATGTAACAATGTTGGTACAACTGATCATTGAGTATAGCCGCTTAGTATTTGAATGCAGGTATCAGCACATAATCGTTTAAATAATAAGCATTAAACAAGATAGGCAATATAAGTACAACATAATTTTGTGGTGCATTTGTGTACCAATTGTTGCCATGGAAATGCGACAATGATGCGCCTTGTATTGTTGAACTACGTATGTCACAGTCAACAAAGATTTATCTTTTGTATCATTGACCTACACATGTCGCCATTAGTATAAGATGTACTTAGGTCTGCATGGAAAATGCCCGGTACTTTTGTAAATATAGCTTTCACTGCAGGAAATTCGGATGGCAAGATATACTGCTTGCAATTTCTATGAAAAGATGGTGAACAAGAAAATGATAGAAGCATGTCAAGGACAGTGAAACAGGAAGAAGAGTTCAGCAGGCATGATGGCTCTCGTTTGTTTCCTTGTTTCCAAAATACAGCATTTAAATCTCAATAAAGTAACGGTCATAGCAGCAGATTCACTGTTTCCATGGTACAATGTCTCGTTGCTCAACTATCCGAGAAACCAATAACTTCTCTGATTCAGAAATTAATGAATGGTAAACCTGAAAATGATTTCTTAAACATTTAAATACTCCTGAATACAAGTTAGATGTGTTCCTATTGCTTTAACCAGGTCATAATCTTCTTCATACAGTTTCTGTAGGAATGCCTGTAACTAACCAATTCCATATGAAGAACTTGGCCAAGGTTCTTGGTAGTTCTTCTCAGTATGTTAATGTAAACCAGTGCCTGTTTATATTATTCATCCCTGTGCACACTTGCAAGCCATTTAAATCATATTAAACTCTTTTAGTTATGATTTTAAATTGTTACTGTCGTTAATTTTCTGTGTACAAGGCCACAGGCTGGGTGTTGTATTACATTCAAAAGTTCATCTTGAAACACCTGCAGAATAAAGGTATAGAATTCTAATAAGTAAGAATATGTACAACTTAACTTAAGTCCATGGAGCAGAGTCCTTCTTTAGAAGCTAACAGTTCCTCACCTAGTCAAGAAATTCCCCTCATTTTATGGAAACCAAAGGTTCATTACCGCGTTTACAGGAGCCCGCCACCTGTCCCTATCCTCAGCCAGCTCCATCCAGTCCATGACTCCCCATCCCACTTCTTGAAGATCCATTTTAATATTATCGTCCCATTTATGCCTGGGTCTCACAAGTGGTCTTCTTCCCTCAGGTCTCCCTACAAAAATACTGTATGTACCTCTCCTTTCCCTCATACGTGCTACATGTTGCTTCCATCTCAAGAACATATTCAGTCACACTAAAAATATCTCTGTTAACCTGTAAGTGTAATTAAAGCATGAAAATTAAAAAAATTATAAGGCAAAGGCTGAAAGATGGACTTCAGTGAAATGATAAGGTGAGGAACATGGGTAGGGGAAGTTGCAGTTTTTAGTCGTGAATCTTGGTTTCTGTTCTCAGAACTACGATGGCTGACAAAAGAATCTGTGATTCTGGTTACAGTTTAGGTGTAGGATTTCACATACATGTCACAGTTTACGTATTATGTATTATTATTATCATCATCACCAGGACCCAGCACACATGACTGCCAATGTGCTGTGCAAAACAAGGGTGACAATGGTACAAACAGCGGCAGAACCACACAAGGGCAGGAAAAAAATTAGACAAAGATAAGACTAAATTCAGAAGTAGACCTCATATTCTGTTGTAGTATAATGTAAAATAAATGCTTGACTGTTACGTAATTGTAAATGTATAAATTTTATAGCATTTATTTGTAAATATATAAATTTTATACTATTTGTTCTAACAAGAGCTTAGTTCATCTACATCCACATACATTTCACCAATCCATTACACACCCTAAGTACCAGCTGTTGGATATGAAACAAGTCCTTTGTCCTTTGTGAATAAATTTAGCCAAAATATGGTCAATTGTCAGTTACAGAAACTAAAATCACTATTGAGTACATGTGAGACATTACAATTTATAAATTTGTTGATAATAAAATGTGTAAGAAAACAGATAATAAATTGTTGTAATATAGTGGCAAATTATCTGTCATAACTACATGATCAAGTATACAGTCTAAATGTAATAACTGATACATAGATGAATAAATACATAATGATTGTACAATAAAAGTTAAAAATTCTTAAGTGACATCATGAGCCCTCATCCTATGCATGTAAGAGAAATATTCTTCATTTCTATAGGGGAATTTACGAAGTAGAAATGCTTGTAGTTTATTTATAAAGTACTTCTTATTTGTTACATGGTTTGCAATGAATGTACAGTACATAATGCATTAAATGTCTTTATACTGGCATTATATACTCCTACCTGATAAGATGTAAGATTAGCTATTGGTTTTTGCAATTGTACTCTTGTTTTTGTGTTTATTTCATGAATTGAAGATTGAAAGGTAAAATATTCTAAGTTATACAGCTTTCACAAGTCACATCCAAACTGTCACCTAAGTCACATGTCAAATTTCATGATCTAATGATGTTGCCCATGGCTATATCTGCCATCTTGTCCATGTCGTACTGGTTTGATGTGTTTTGTATTCAACTGTTGTTAGACAGGTACTTGATCTATGAAGTGTAAATATGTACGTGTGTATGTATAAAGCACAATATTTAAATTATGTCTATACAAGGTACAGACAGGATATTCAAATGCCCTTATATCTGCCTACAAAATGCCTGTTTACCTGCAGCAACAACTATTGGCTACTGGCAAAAACTATTAAAGATGCCTGTACTTTCAATGTCACCACCCCCCAAAGAATCTTTAGCTATTAATGTCAGTTACTGTTGATGTATTTCTTGTCCTAAGTCATAAGTCATTTTTAAGTTATATTTAAAATATAGTACTGACAAGTTTCAATATCCTATGGTTTCTGTACCAATGAAGGATCAATGAACGAAACGAGACGAAACGAAAAGAAGTAAAACGAAATGAAACAAAACGAAACGAAATGAAATCAAATCAAATCAAGCCATAATGCTGATGGGCATGAATATTGGCAAAACAGATAATCCTTATGGCATGTGGGCTCATTATTTCCTTTCAACATTTTATAACGTAACTTACTTTGCTCAATTTTGACACTTCCAAGTAAAAAGGTACTTCACTTTTAATAATTAATTAATGCATGGCTACTGAAGTTGTTCAGTTTCTTCGTCATGAAAGAGTAATGGAGGTAAACTGGAACCTTGCAAGTGTAAATAGTACCATTTATTTCATAAGACCCCATACTTAGGTACAGAAATTATTCTTAGATATGTTTACTACACTTCCAGTCACTGAACGAATGCTTATATGTCAGTATCTTTCCCAGGCAAACATATGAACACAGAAATGCAAATACAGTACTGGCACCTCCTGGACCAAAGAGTTGCCAAATCATAATTTTCTTTACATTATAAAGTTATTACTATGTGAACCTAGCAAGCTCATGGAAAGATCCTAACCATTTAATTTCTTACTATATATCTTGTCCTGTTTTCCCAGCCACATTTTCCATTCCCTTTTCATCACTCCTTGTATAACATCACGTACACATAACCTAAAAGATCCAACAAGACACCAATATTTCACTGTTTTAATCAATGTATTCACAACATTGCTGCTGGTTGATGGAATAGTGAACAGTAATGGGCCTCTCAGTCAATTTCTAGTCCACAGATCTGTCCATATTGTTCAGTGCCGGATATCAAAGTTCTTACTGTAACTGTCAGGATATATTAGGAGAACACTGATGAATGATGTATGCCTTCCCTCCCCCCAGAGTTCTGGGACTTCAAATATTCCTTTATGCGAGACCACCTTTGGCAGTCTGATATTGCCCCCCATATCTTGCCATGAGTAAGTCATTTCATCTTTATTCTCTGGTCACTTCTAGGATTCCATTGATTTGTGCACTGCAGTTACTGCCTGTCACCTGTTCATCAGTGAAAGAAGTAATCTGTCCAGGATGTATTTGACCACCATCCATAAAAAGCATATGCTGCTCCATATTTTACACCAAATGTTACAGAGAATAAAGATCTTCTGGAATTATTGTGTCACATGCCAAGGCACAAGTGTCACAACACAAATGTTTTATTCTATATAACCTACAATTTCACTGCTCAAATTACAGCCATCAGAAGAACAGTCATACAAGCTGAACTGTTCAGAATCAGAGCTGTTCCAGCACTCCATTTTGTGACTGCAAACCCCACCCCCGTTACAAGTGGTAACTGAGGCAATGGTAGCTTCAGCTTTATTCTGTATTTCTTATGCACAGTCACTGCTGCCAGGAGGAAGAACAATATCTCCTGCTACCTTCCTTAAAGCATGGCAGTAACTATGTCTTACTTGCTTTTACACCAGGAAGGTCCGCATTTTGTCCACAGAGTGCATTTATCAGGATTTTGTAGTTCTTACAATAAACACTGATTATGTATCTACACAGGTACTTTTAATGAAGACAAAGTGTGTTCCCTGTTAGGTAGGAAATGAATCATCTCATATTCTTCAGCTGAACTTCTTGCTTCAAATTGTTAAATCATACCACATTACCAGATTAACATATAGAAGTACTTAGCATCTGTGGGAACATCCCCACAAATGCAAAACGGCCCTTTCCGCGCAGTACAGCGGTAGTCGGTCTCCCCACCACTGCAACAAGCTCTTCACGCCAGCCAATCCCAGACGGGCAGCCCAGCGACGGCCAGGTATAAAAGGCTACATTTCCAGCCAAAAGTTGTGCATTCCAGTATTCCGGATCCAGCGTTCAATATCAAGACTCAACGTGCTACGAGCCTCCACGATCGGCTCCCGAGCATCATCCGCCACTCGGCCCGTTAGCAGCATCTACAGCTCGCACCCTGCGGAACGCGCCGCAGTGTTTACCAGCACACGCTGCTCGGCACCACAGAGCTGTCCCAGGCTCTCCACCGCGCAGCCTGCTCCGCGCAACCGGCCGACACTGTACAGAACTCACTCTCACTGCACTGCTTCAGTGAGTCCGTTCTTCACAGGAGTAACTTTGTCGGACCTCACTAACGCGGCCCTTAGCCGCCACAATAGCAAAGGAGAAGCACTTGTAAATACGTCCGACACGGACAACTGTACATAACAATAACCTGTACATATCTACGAGAATAAAGACTGACGTTAATGTGTTTACTGTTGTTGTGATTTCACAGTAGCAGCATACAGTAACCCACACATCATTACAACATGTGCATTGTGTACGATTATAACACTTTTCCAACTAATCCACTACTTTAAACAGTGTGTTAGTTGGAAAAGTGTTATAACTGCACAATGGTCATGCACGGAATGAAAAACGTAGAAAAAAAAAGTGTACTGTGTAATTTATATAAGGATAAATTTTCCACATTATACAACAAATTGCTGAACGAAGCATACTTATTTATGTTTTTTTTTCCTTTCCTGGCTCGACAGCCCTAATCGGCCTACACCACCTCACTGTTGAAGTTTCGGGATCACGCTGAGTTAAACACACCACACTCGGTAGGACTCCCCTGGACAAGTGATCGGCCTGTCACAGAGACCTCTACCTGAAAACACACAACACCCACAAGGGACAGACATTCAAGCCCCTGGCGGGATTCGAATCCACAATCCCAGCAAGCAAGCGGCCAAAGCCTCACACCTTGGACAGTGCAGCCACCACGATCTTATTTATGCACAGGGCTAATAACAGCTATCTGCACCGGGATTATGTTCGAAATAAATTATGTCAGCCCCAGTGTCAGGAGTTTCAGTAAGCATTGGAGTGTAGTTATGAAGGTTCGCATTGTCATTCACAGTACCCATACACCATAAGACTCTATCTGTGTAGCTTGGCCACTCTTCTTGGACAGCCTGGTTTAGAGAATCTTGATGATGCAGACAGTATTCCAGACTATCCTGTTGAGTATTTCCTTCAAAGTAGTGGTTTTCTATGTGCTTCACACTGCTGCCATCTTGCTGACTGCTGACGTACATGACTTCTTCTTGTGAAACAGATTTTGAATTAACATTTCCACAGTTAATTTCTGAATTATCTTGGTCCCATGTATTTCTTTCTTGGTTGATACAATACGAATAGGTATGCTTAGCAGTACTTCTCTTTTTGACTCCTCTTCGCCTTATAGGTCTCTTTCCAAGTTTGATTATGTCTCTTATTTGTCCTGTAGCAAAGTCTGCAAATTTCAATAGACGTGTGACAGGATCTTCTGCCATAGCAAAAATATTCTATTATTTCTTTTAAATTCTCTAGAAGAGACCAAACATAAATCAATCATAATTCAGCTGCTTTTTTTGAAAATCATTATATATGGTACACTTGCTATATAATAATCTGCTTGGTATTTTTAAAAATCATGATTGGATAACACAGGTATCTTATTTTAAGTAAAAGAGAAGTGCACCTAAAAGGCAGAGTAAATTAAAATTGACCTGACACAAAATATACTATCATAAAGAGGTAGAGAAACGCATTCTTAAAAAAACATTCTCTGATTCAAAACTTAAAACACAAAGTGCGAAAGATACAAGACTTAGAAACAGTGGAATCTCTGGTGTTGAGTCTTTACTGTAAAATTGCCATCACTGCCATATAATGTATGTAATATATCAGAGCAGTTGA
Source organism: Coptotermes formosanus (assembly GCA_013340265.1). Lineage (NCBI taxonomy): Eukaryota > Metazoa > Arthropoda > Insecta > Blattodea > Rhinotermitidae > Coptotermes > Coptotermes formosanus. The sequence goes on from BLKM01000050.1 coordinate 216,085, forward strand.
AGAATAACCGACATCAACACACACTATGTTACAAAAGCAGATACTTGACACAAACATAAACACATTTACACTAAGTATAATGCTCTTTGTGTAGATATTCGCATTATACAAAGGAGTTTCAAAAAAATAAGGTAACCAGCACTCTGGTGCCAAGAACTGTACGGGCACATGGACAGCATATGGTATACATCAGACCTCCACATAGGCACCATTGATATTTAGGTATTTGTACCATCATGGCAGGCTTTTGTCTTTATGTAGAAGAAGTCAGTGTCAAGTGTCTGTAGCCAAGTGACAGCTTGTTTTATGTCTGCATCCTTTGCAAATTGCTTGCCAGCGAGCTGCTTCTTAAGGGGTCCAAAGAGATGGAAATCACTGGGTGAAGGATTGACACTGTAGGGATGATGGTCCATAACCTCCCAGCTGTAGCATGATGATCAGTCACAAGCTTAGTGGGCAATATCACACAAAATCATGACACCTTGTCATACCAACCACGGCTTTTGTGATGAATAACTTGCTGTAAGCTCTCGACAGTTCTGCAATAACACTCAGCAGTTACAGTGTTACAATTTCTGTAGAAAATTCATGCTTATGTCATCATGAAAGACAGTTGCCATGATCTTCCTTACTGATGGTGTTGCTGTGAATTCTTCTGCTGGGGGAGATAATGGGTTTTCCACATTATGGCTGCCTTTTTGGTTTTGAATGTCATGTGATTAACCCACTTTTCACCCTCCGTAACAATGCCCTTTGAAAAGTGCTCTCCTTAACCCTTTAAAGACGAAGCTTATCTGTTTTATATAAGGACTCAGTGCCTACCACCCTGTAAACACTCTCCACTTCGGTTATAAAAAACCAGTCTCTTGATGTTTTATAAGGCAACATTTGCTGTTTGTTCTGAGATCTGTATAAAACACATAAACGCAATGTGGGCACCACATAGAATTTTTCAATGTTTAACTTGGTGGTATGTAAAGTTACCGCTAGGCTTTAAAAGGTTAATCAATGTAATATATAAAAGCCACTATAGTGCCACACAACAAGGTTTGTGATTGTCTGTCAGGCTCTTTGACATCCATCTTGCACACATTTTTCTGTAATCCAGCTGGTCGTGGACAGTGCTGTGCACACTACGTAGAAAAATGTCGAGGTCTTGGCTAATGTCACTCAGATTAATGCAGGCTTACTGAACCCATAGCCTGCAGACATGTTGCCCATGACACTGTGTCATGCTGCCCACGGAGACATTTGAAATGAGAGTACGTCTTTCAACTGTTTCACTGGCAAAGCTGAGATACAAAGTGAAAGCGATTTTGAAGAATTATGAGCTGTTTATTTATGGAAACATACATTATATTCTTAATTAATTTTGTAAAAATGGTCTAAAAATAGGTTGTTAATTACAGTTCTTTTATAAACATCTCCTATTATTACCAGCATATATTTGCTGTACATGACGTATAGGAAAATACATACGTGAAATTGTACTTATAATTTATGCATATACTCATTCACCCCTTATTTTATGTATTGAATTTCATGTTGCCCGCATCCAGACCAAATTATTCTAAGTTGCCCCAGCCATTTGTATAGAAGGTTGAGCAGGCATGGCTTTAATGTGTCTATCCTTTATGATAATGGCTGCTGTATCACACACAGGCATCCCTTATGGACGTGTTTGTGCAGCCGAGTCTCTGCTTGTTATAAACCCTGTCCTGTCGTCATCAAAAACCTTGCACCATACACATCGCATCTGTTTCCTTGACATTTCAACATGCTGCACACACCTCCACCAGCTAGTAATAAATTTCCACCAGTGCAACACACTTCACATGCAAAAATCTAATGACACTGTGTACTTTGACATTTGGTCATGTTTCCAGCATGCCTGCCATATTCGAACTGATTGTACAGCAATATGATATGCTTAGGGTACCCTTTTATAGTTGTGTATGACACAGTCTACAAGATCCTGTGACATGGTGAAATCCGTTGTCAGTCAATGCTACTTCACATGAAATATATTGTTACCTAATTTTTTTTGAAACTCACTTATAATAAAATTTCATAGTCTAAACTGAAATGAAACCATTTAGGTACTGTCTTTTCTCTTCTTTTTATATGACGCATCAAGTATCTGAGTACGGAATTTGACAAACTTCATTTTGTACATCTGCAACACACTACAATTTCCGTGGGTTATAATGAACACACCATTAATACTTTTTTAACGAAGACAAACCAAGTCAGGGTTAGATCATGATTAGATCTCCTGTTTCAGCGAACATGGCGAAACTTCACTCTATGCCTGCTATTATTACAACCAAGAGAAATTCACAAAATGGTAAAGCTTACAAAAGTTTGAGGTGCTTACATGGAATATTCTTCCTTTCCTTAAAACAATTCTTCTTGTACCACTATGCACATATGTCTGGTCTGTTTCATTTTTAAAGGCATATCAAATATTTTAGTTCTGTATCATTGTGCTAAACTCATGTAAGCCAAGAAATGGATGACCTCCACATTTCTGAGAATGGACAAACATTGAGAAGAATCTTATGACTGGATATGTCCTCTGTCTTAGCTGTAGTTTACCCAGGAACAACGTATAGGCATGTTATCAGGGCACAGTATTTACCTGTCCTCAGTGATGTAAACCAGGACACAAGTGTATGCAGAACATTTTGTTAGGTTTGGCACCCAGATATTTTTCTTCTTTTTCTATTTTTTTAAAGGCGAATGTTCACTGAATACTCAAACATAAAGCATATTATTATTGTACACCAAACAAATTAAAGAAACTGGATCTTAATCAGAATTTTTTAAAATAAATCACTGAATTCTACTTAAAAATACGCCAAACATAAGGCACAAGATACCAAACTTTGATGCATTAAGATTTTCCTGGGCACACCTGACACACTCAGTAGGTGTGTATGACCACATATCCAGCTTGTGCCCGCCAAGCAGAGAGGTAAAGTTTATATTTTTCCAGAAATTTTACGAAAAACAATAACACAAATTTCTAAAGGGCCAATATGAATGCGAACAAACTTTGTTAGTGTGTGTTATGTAAGACCTCCAACCAATTTATATAAAAATGTCATGGCTAGATTGATAGAACAAGCACCACAGTTACTTGCTCATTTTGTGTTTTCTCCCTGTATGGAGTGCAAAAGATACATAATAATTTAACAAATAAATTAAGGCAATGATCACTGCCTCTTAGCTGAACAACACAAGTAAATTGCAAGCAAATTAAGGCAACTAAGGAACAAAGTTGTATGTCCCATGATTTTATACAAAACTCATTTCTAGTCTCACTTCACATACCCTGTTCTTACCCAAACTGAATAAAACACAATGTGCAGCAAATTACCTTATTTTAATATGTTAAAAATGTCTTTTCATCTTTCATTTTATGTTTCACACTATTTTCAGAATGACTTGCTGTCACAAAAAGAGATTCCACCTTCACTGTGCAGACAGGAAGATAACACTGATACACTTCACCAGTGCAACAAAGTACCCTCTCTGCTTTGCCAACCTTATTACATTCCTCAGCAACACAGGTGGTCTCACAAATAAAAGAAGTAACGCAAATGAAAAACAGAATCAAGAAAAGGCAGTGACAAAACTACGAATTTAGTAGCACATGACACAAAAGAAATATGGAATCTCCAAATGTAAACCCACAGGTCAGAGATTTTTAGTAAGAAACTATTGTTGAGAGTTATTTTTCATATATTTCGCGGATCTTGAACACAAAGGTAGGAAAATTATATCAAAAATAAAACCTTTATTACAGCTCAACAAAAGCAGAGAGGTTACTATGATAGATACTGATAAGCAACTCGTACACAGTTCATAGAACGCAACATGCAGTCACCTTCATACAAACCTCGACATTATTCGATGCCTTAGTGCATCATCTTCAGGGAGAAGCACATTTAAAAACACTTAAAAAACACATGAGCACAGTTTTTTAAATTGTTCATTAAAAGCATATTATCATAACCATCACACATTGACCCAGCAGTAATCATCAACGAACCAACACTCTGCGTCAATGTATGGTGGTTATGGTAACGTGCTTTTAATAAACAATTTAAAAACTGCGCTTATGTGTTTTTTAAGTGTTTTTAAATGTGGCTCCTCCCTGAAGATGATGCACTAGGGTATCGAATAATGTCGAGGTTTATAAAAAGGTGATTTAGTGTTGTATTTTATCATTTGTGTACAAATTGGTTCTCAATATATATCGTTGTATATACACATGTACATAGTATGGACAATGTTAAAAGCAAAAGGGGGTGTTTGTTCTGATACTGTAAGTTCATTCCTAAAGACAGCTATTGCTAAATTTTGTCACATAATACTAGATATTATGGGGTTACTTTTTGGCAACAAGAATTTGCAAGTGAAAAGAATACAGCTTTCAATATGTGTTTCTTTTGTACAGGCATATAAAATGATTCATCATAATACAGATTCTTTGATTAAGGTAATGATATCCATCCCACTGAGTCCAGTCAGTCACATAAATACACACTGTTCTGTCTGACACAATACTTTATTGTTTCTTTCAATGCAACATGGTTCAATCAACAATGATTGTCAAATAGTAATATTTTACCTTGATTTTCAAGGTTTTGTACAGAACACCTGATGATTATCATTTTTAATCAAAACATGTACTGTTCAAACAAATAATACATTGTAGTTTTAGACAGAACAGTGTGTATTTATGTCTTTGATTAAGGAATTGTCTGTCACCACTAGAAACTCAGTGCTGCTCCCAGTCACTAGCAAGGTGGAACAAATCTGCAGGATTATAACATACTTCTATACATTGGCATTTTTCCTTCAGGGTCTCCCACCAAAACCATGTATATATTTCTCTTCTGCCCCACACATGCCACATGCCTGAAGTATCTCATGCTCCCTGATTTTGTCACCTTAATAATGTATGGTGATAAATACAAATCACGGAAGTCTTTGCTGTGCAGTTTTCTACATTGCTGCACTAATTGGTGATGAGTGTATCCAGCTTAAGACATATTAACAAATAAGAAGCAAAAATGATAGTTTTCAAACACACACAGGTAACAGCTGAAGCTGTCCCTGTACACACTATAAAGTCATAGAGCATAGTGGAGTTATAGACCCACTCATTCTTAACCTTGGCACTAGATGGGGGTGACTGGTCATGTTTACTCCCCTGCTGCTTTACTTCCGGGCAAAAGGCCCGTGGTATCTATCAGACAGGAGGCTGCTGGGTCTCGTAGCCAATCCGAATGCTTCAGTGAAAAATCTGTTACACCTTCCACGAATCAAACCATAATTCCTCAGTTGTACAGCCGGTAGCCCTGTCACTGTATGGACCATGCTGCATTCTTTGTGATTTTAACATTAATTGAAAACAAAACTCTTCAGCATAGAGTCTTATTTTAATAAATATTTTCTTTCACATATGTTCCAGAAATAGTAATGACTTTAGAAACATTTAATATAAAGAATATATCTTATTTTGTTCAACCAATTCTGTATGCAGAACCTTTCTTGGAAAATTTAATTGACTGATCTACTGAAAAAATTCTCTGCTTTATAAAACCAAAAGAATTATTTACCACCTTCATTGAACCGTACCCTAATCAAAAGCATCTTGGAACAGAGCCAGCACCATAATTATTAATACTATATCATTTTCTTCCTTTCCAAATGGTTTCTTACCTTCCGGTTTTGCAACCACACTTCTCAGGCTATGCACATAGTATTTCCTCTTGTGTGTCACACACTGAATATCCACATCTCTTCTAGGACTAACCTGAAAATACAGCTGGGAAACTGTCCAAATTTAGGTACTACCATATTAATCCTTTAAAGACGAAGCGTATCTGTTTTATATAAGGACTCAGTGCGTACTGCACTGTAAACTCTCTCCACTTCGGTTATAAAAACCAATCTCTTAACGTTTTATAAGGCAAAAGTTGCTGTTTGTTCTGAGATCCATACAAAACGCATAAAGGCAATGTGGGCACCACGTAGAATTTTTCAATGTTAAACCTGGTGGCATGTAAAGTTACCACTAGGCTTTAAAAGGTTAATACACAGATGTCGTATTTCAGAAAACTGGAATTTTCTATCGTGAGTGGTTGAATGAAACATATAGATATGCCTCTACTATTACGGATGTGAGAAGAATGCATAAAACTCTTAACAAACTGTAATCCAGCAAAGGGCAGACAGCAGGGCAAAAGGAGCAGTGTGTGTAGTACTATATTTCAGAGTAACTGTGTGTACCACAATCATAATTAGTAACTGGCTTCTTCATTCTTATTAGTTCCTGTGCAATAATTCACCTCATTGCAATTACTGACCGCCATATCGTTTGTTAAACAGGACATCATGTGATCGTGGGCTCCTATTTTAAAGGCCAGCAATACAAGACTAACTGAACGTAATGAGTCCCGGGTGTACAATGACATTTTGGCTTTACATTGTACTGAGGAGTCAAGCACAAATCATTAACAGTTAACATGACCTGAAACAAGACCAGACCAAGGGGTAGGGAGAGGACAGAGGGAATTGACACAGTATAACAGTGTTACAAATCTACGTCTCTTTTGCATAATTCAGATAACTGAATAATAATAACAATTATTTAAAAAAAAGTCTAATATGTCACTAGTATTTTTATAGCAAATATATAAACAATCAAATCATCTGTGTTGTGATCATGCATATTACTTTGCTAACACTTACCATTAATTAACTAAATGCATGGAGCAGTCCTTCTCGGGAGGCTGATAGTTCAATTGGTAAAATTTCCAGCCTTTTATGACACCCACTTTCCACCACACCTGACCTCTGGATCAGATTTCACTACTGAAAGGAACACAGTTCTGTCGAGAAGTGAAAATACAGCTGACACAGAAAGATAATACTCTATCCATAAGCCTCTTGTATAGGAACCCAAACCCAGTAACCTTGGTATTATTTTCAACTCTGGTATTATCACAAGGAAAAGTAAATGTAAAATAAAAACACAAACATTTTTATTTTACACTCAAAAGAGGATAGTGAGGAAGTATGCATTGACTGCAGTGATATGTTTATGTTGTGGTCTGAAATTCCACAAGATATGAAATCAAAATTTTTCCATCACAGAAGAAAATTACAGCATATTGCCAGGATTCAAGAAGTGGTAAAACCTCATTACATCACCAAACAGCATGACACAGCAACATAAAATACCTGAACTGTATTTTAGAGGTGCCCCATTAAACGTAACAGCACATGCCACTTTGAGGTCTTTCATCATTTTCAAATGCAAAGCATTGTGTGCTCTGGGAAAGGCTGCAATTTTAATCTTTCCTTGCAGGTAAAAATAGAATATAATAACAAATCTATGTATTATTTAGGAAGTGGTAAAGCACAGAATTTATTTTGTATGATGTTACAACTTTACAATAATGTCACCATTTACCTTCAGAAACATGGATTCATGGTCTGATTAGTAAGCATAAACAGAACCCAAATTCAGCGACAGGTTAGGGGAATTTGATTCATTGTTTTAGAAACTGGACAAATGAAAGTAAGCTAACAGCATATGAGAGAAAATACATGAACAAATTTATGAGTGAGGATGCATCCTCTTGAATTTATATCCATTTTTTGGTGCCAGGGTTAGTGAGGTGATGAATCTTACATTACAAATAAGTACAAAAGGAAGATTCAAGTCTTCTGCCATATTTTGCAGTGTCAACCGACGTTTCAGAGGAGCGTACTGCCTCCATCTTCAGGGTCAAGCAGTCCAAGAAAATCCTCTTGGATGGCTAACATACCACAAGAATTGGCTCTTAATCAATATGCTATGAGAAAAGGGGTTTTAAAAATCTGAGAAACTTAAGAAAGCTATCGAGAAAAAAATCCCAATTTTAAAGAGCATAGAGTAGAAACTACCCCATCTTCAAGATGAGAGTGAAGTCTGTGTACAATGTTAACACAGAGACGAAAAATTCCTTTCAGTGTAGGATGGGTTTTTGGATCAGGAAAAAAAAAAATGTAGACAAAAATAAACATGAAGACCCAATTGACATATCAGGGCACGATACAGTTTTGGATGAGAAGTGGTTCACTCCACAGAGTGTAGAACTCACACATTAAACAGCTGATAATAAAAACACAGACTCATTGTCACGTTAACAAAATCCTCCCCGAGTTTAAAAATAATTGAAAATTAGATATCAACAAAGGAATAGGTATCTACGACTTGTGCTAAAGTGACATAAGCTGCAATACATGACAGAGATCTTCCTTGGATTCTATGGTCAGACAGAAAATGCGATCTTGAAGTCGATTATTATCGATATAAATGGATTCATGTTTATTGGTATACATTACAAAGTGTGTACTATAATCAACTTTTTCCTGTATTATTACACGTACAGTGACACTCCCTTACGATACCAGAAGTCACAATAATGAAAACTTCTCAGTGAGTGTACAATTTCAAATCATTACATCATTACATCATTAGGCATGAGTCCATTTTCCCAAATCATGCAATTTTATTTCCTGTTTATTCGTTTTCATTATGGTGACGACGTATGAAATTAATGCCTTTAGCTACGAGAAATGTAAGAAAATCTTATTCACCTTCATCTATGATTATGTTGCTTCTTAAAAATCGGCATATCAGGCACACTAGGTATTTTTATCACTAATGTAAAGTTCTCTAGCTAACTCTCGAAAAATGACGCTTTTTTAAAACCAACTTATCCTCATAACGTGAAAAGGTGACCATTTGTCAGACATTTTAAACGTATATCCTTTTGCACATAAAACAGGCCTGACCTCACTGACTTTGTCGGCCATATTTGCGTCTCATAGCAAAATAACAAGATTAAAAAGGGTGAACTCAATTATTTAGTGCCCAAAGTTTCAAAGGCATTATTTGAAAGCCATTAAGCATACTGAAAAAAAAAAATGCCAGTATTGAAATGTAAATAAGCGAGTCTACCATATTAAATCACAGCAAAATATATGGAAGGTTTATGCTCGTACGTAGAGATGCTTTTATTGCAATTTAGTATGGCTAAAATTGGAACTGATGAACAGCTTGTATTGAACGTACCCCGGGTTTTGGGGTATATTGAAAAGTCCTTTTAAATCACATGGAAATTAACACTATTACAGATCAATATAACCCGAAAATTAAAAATTTTTTTCGACAACTTTTAAGAGATGACACTTACACCAAATTTAATAAAATCAGTAAAGAAATATACAGAATGAAATAAATTTATGACCTTGCTCAAACTTGGCCCTTTATGGATTAGTCTGCCTGGTAATCAGATTGTCCAGAGAAAACTAAGTGGAAAGCTCCTGTGTCAAATTTCGACGATATCTGTCGGCCCAGAAAAAATTGAGGGGAAAGCTCCTGTGTCAAATTTCGACGATATCTGTCGGCCCAGAAAAAATTGAGTGGAAAGCTCCTGTGTCAAATTTCGACGATATCTGTCGGCCCAGAAGAAATTGAGTGGAAAGCTCCTGTGTCAAATTTCGACGATATCTGTCGGCCCAGAAGAAATTGAGTGGAAAGCTCCTGTGTCAAATTTCGACAATATCTGTCGGCCCAGAAAAAATTGAGTGGAAAGCTCCTGTGTCAAATTTCGACGATATCTGTCGAACTGTTTTGGCACTAAATACTAGGTCACAGACGGACGGACGTGACCTCCTCATATGGCATCCTTCCCTTTTACTTCGCAAAGAACGCACGAAAGTCATTTCTCTGTATGGTTTTAAGCATACCACATACTGAGTAATTTTGGTCTTCAGGGAAGTAAAATTTTTGTTTCTCCGACTGTACTTACAGAAATATTTCGGCAGCATGTATCAAGGACGCACCCAAAGGGAGGCTGCCGGGTTGCAGCCCCCCCCCCCAAACCCAACAAAATTGAAATTTAAAAAGACACAGATCTTGTAGATATTATGATATCAGAAGTTTTACGTGATTTACCCTTCAGCCGAAATCAGCCACTGAAACAGGCTGATGACTAGTGCGTTACAATTTTCAAAAATAAATTAATAAAATTAAAAAAAACAAGAAAATAAGACCCTGATTGAGTCACGGAACATGTAAGTATATTAGTATGTATACAAATGCAGTTTGCAGACAGTGTTATGATTTTTACAACATAATTTTGAAAATCAAACACAAATTATGTATAACCCCATGGCCAGAACCCCCCCGCCGGCAAGGAAAAATTACGGGAACGCACCTGGCATGCAGTAATATTAAACTATTAAGAGTATTGCCCAGAATTATTCTATGAATTCATAGAACAAAATGAGAAAGAAATCATTCTCGGCGTTTGAAACTGTCCAAAATCCGAAAAGTGGAGTCCGTGTTTAGGACAAGTCATGTCAGTCACCTGAGTACTGATTATTTCAAAAATACATTTATGTAGAAAAGTATTACAGAATCTGGTGCGCACATTTTTTAAAGAGCAGAAAATATTTTTTTCACAGATCTGCGCGGAAGAGTTATCCGAAGGAAGCATAAAATAACCGAATTAAGTAAGGCAAACAAATTCATTGACATAACTCTTCTTGTCTTCCCAGCGATACTATAACGAATTCTGAATAACAGTGACCACTACAGAAGAGGTAACTTTGAAGCGTTTGTAACACAGTCGTGCACACGACTGACAATTCTTTCTAAATTTCAGTTCTTTCAGGGGGAGAAAGCATTGGTCGGTCTTCCAATTAAAACACGTTGGGGTAACAACACTGTAAGGCAATAACTTGCCTATATAACATAATAGATTCAGCTTATGCACAATATTGTCTATTTACTTATCTTGTATTTATCTTCTCCCCGACATGTTTCGGCAAGTAGCTATGCCTTTATCGATGGGATCATCTCAAAATTACTTAAGATGTGCATGAATGTGACTACAAAATATTAAAATCCGTTAAATTTTTTTTAAATATTAAAATCTTGTATAAAATTTTTGTTGCACAATTCCTGTATTTTAATATTTTTAACAAATTTTAACAAATTTTAATATCTTATAGTCACATTCATGCACATTTTATGTCATTTTGATATAGCCCCCTTGATAACTGCATAGTTACTTGCCGAAACATGTCGGGGAGAAGTTAAATAAAAGATGAGTAAATAGACAATACTGTGCATAAGTTGGCTCTGTTTTGATAGATTGATCACATGCACGGAAATGAATAACATATAATAACTTGCTGGTTATGTTGTGTTAAGGTAAATTTCACCCTAGAACAGGCCATGAAGGCTCGGAGGTGGAGTATCAGTATACCTCTACTCTTTCTTTAACCTTGACGCTAGATGAGCGTGGGTGATTAACGCCACGCCCCGGCCGCTTTACCCCCGGGAAAGACAGCCCGTACCCATTGTACAGGAGGCTGGGTGTGCCCCGGTCCCATCTTGTCAATAAAATGGTGAAACTTTCAAAGCAATTTTTCAGCGCCATTATTCTACAATTTTTTTCCCTCTTATTTTTTTTTTGGTAAAGATAAACACATTTTAAAAATTAAAAATAAAACTTAATGTTTAAAAAATCTTGTTTCTTTTCAACCAATCACGCAGTTCATTGTTTTCGTACAGTCTGCTGCAATTTCGAGGGACTTAGAACTATCTCGTTTTGCAGCAGACGTTCAATGTCTGAATGTTTACCAGGGGAAGAAGAAGACACAGCCGATGCAAAAGGTGAGTCATGCAAGTCTTTAGAAGTCGTCGATGACATTTGGATTTCTTCTTCTAATAGCAATATTTCTTCTTCAAGTTTGTGAGCGTCCGGGTCCGGATTCACAAGCCCGATTCTTGTAGATGGAGAATACATTCCTGTTGTTGCGATCGTAGCCTTAGAGGTTGTGAGGGTCGCACCACTATTTCTACGAGAACTGGTCAAAGATGTTCTTCTTTTGTCACTCTCAAGAGATTTTCCACAACTATTAACACTTTCTGCACGCCCAGTTCTTAAAATCCCGTCTCTATCATTGTTACATTCAAAATTACTAATATCAAAACTACTTGAATCCAATTGTTGCAGTTCAAAATCTAACAAATCGCTGTCTTTTCCTTTAGATTCTTCAAACAGATGTGCCGACGCTAAAATATCTTCTTCGTCACTATTGCTAACAAATGAATTAGGGATGCTAATTGCTGGAACCTGCAGAGTTTGGCCAAAGTTAATAAAGGACGAACACTGTTGTTCATGCTGTAAGAATAAAGACGTAGATGCCACAGCATTTTTAGGAATTTGTTGTTGGTATTGAAGATTGTGCTGCTGTTGTTGTTGGTGGTGGTGACGATGGGAACTATATCCGGAAGATCCTGAAGGAACCGGAACCGGCATGTTCGTGGTTGTTGAAGCTGTAACTGGAGTGGTTAAAATAGAAACAGATTTTTTGTAGTTGCTGTTTATATTTTTCTGAAGAAGTTTTGTTTGATCTGCCATTACTATGTCGTCAGAACGTTTTGATTCTTTGGGACCACACTTTGCATTCCCGAAGAAACTATGATGGTTTAAATGTACTGCAGATGTCTGTTGTTGTTCTTCTGTAATTTGACTCTTTAGAGAGTTCTTATGGCATTTTCTCTGCTTGTTATCCCGACGTAAACATCTCGAAGGACACACGCACAGAAAAACCCTTACCAGACAGCACATCAACCCGCTTCCAATAAGAGTCGGACCTATAAGGCGAAGTTCCAGCGTTTTGAATCCCTTCTCTCCGGTTCCAACGAACGAGATGACAAGTCCAATTGCGATGGTACCTAGACCAACGTACAATAAGGCGTTTGCGGCTGCATTCTGCTGCCCGTGCAGACCGCCCGTGTAGTCGTCATCATCCGAAATACTTCCTCCAAATGACGAATCATGGATCTGGACAAAAACATGATATTAATTATAAAAGGTCTGTAACAATAGTTAATTCAGTGTTCTTTCTCAGCGAAATAATCGGCCACCAACAATTCCCTCTAAATTTGATATTTATTTCAGAGTTACAAGGTTTCGGCTTTTATGAAGCCATCTTCAGGCTGTTTCGTATCCAAGAACAAAATGGGCTGTATGTAATCATAGGGTAAAGGTAAAGGTAAAGCAATCCCGTTATAGGCCTGGACAGGCCCTGTGGGTTCCAGGAGGTTGAGACTCCCAGATTTCAAGACAGTCGGCATTTGAAGGTGGTAAGGTTGTCAGCCCTACGCACCGGCCGCCTTTACCCCCCAGGAAATATTCCTGGTACTCATTTCTGTTAGAGGCTGAGTCGACCCCAGGGCCATAGTGCGGCCGGAAGGATTATGTCAATGAAAAATTCCAATGACACCATCGGGAATCGAACCCGCGACCTGCCGGTTTGTAGTGCAGTGCCTTAACCAACTGCGCCACCTGGCCTTCTCGTTTACATGTGTAAAACTTCCATACAATATCAAATAATTGTATAAGAAGGTAGAAAAATGATTGTTTAAAAGTTTTACACATGTAAAGGTGAAGGCCCTGCCCTGTGATTACGTACAGCCTATTATGTTCTTGGATGAGAAGAGCCTGCAGATGGCTTCATAAAAGCCGAAACCTTGGTTACTCTGAAATAAATATCAAATTTGGAGGAAGTTGGTGGTGACTATTTCGTTGAGAAAGAACCCTGTACTAAATGCCAACTGGGATAACGAACATAAAATTAATAGTTAATTCATTACGGCTGTGCGGTGGTGGAGATATACCACTCTCTAATATACAGGGTGTTCCAGGAGAAATTTGCCATACTTAGACCGAATATTCCTCAGGTTAATTTACACCGAACATGAACTGTTAAGGAGCTAATGACACGAAAAAATGTGGTCTTCTTGCGGTTCTGCGCACTGTAGCTAACTAGTATGATGTGGTATGCGTGCACTGCGTGGGTTCGTCCTTGAGCCGATAGCAAAGCCAAGTCGTACGGAGGTGAGTGTGCTTTGTAAAGTACTTCGAAACATAAATATTTTTATGAAACTAGTTCGAGTTTTTCATATTCATATGGCACACTGAGTTTTTTTTTAGTGGTGAAGGGCCCCGCAGCAGACGCTACGGACGCACCGCAGCCTTGAGGCTTCTTGCGCAACCCTGTGATGAAGATGACGATGATGATGATTATTTTTTGTCCTTTTCCTAGTAATGGAGCACCGGTGGAATGAAATTGACAGGGGAAAACCGAAGAACTGTGGGAAAAACCTGTGCCAGTACCACTTTGTCCACCACAAATCCCACATGGAGTGACCCGGGATTGAACCCGGGCCTCCGCGGTGGGAGACCGGCGGCTAACCGCCTGAGCCACGGCACGGTCTGACACACTGAGTTACAACGCACGAGTATGGCTTGAAGGGAACCTCTCCCGTGGCTGCAGTTAGCAGCAGCCCGCAACAGAGCAAATTCTGCTCTTGAATTTGATGTTACTCTGTTCCGTCTGTTAATATTACTGTGGTTTTCTACGTCTACAGGGCCGGACAGGCCCTTGAGGGTGCCAGGAGTTTGAGGTTCCCAGAATTTCTAGACAATCGGCACATGAAAGTGGTAAAGTTGTCAACCCTACACACCGGCCGCCTTTACCCCCAAGGAAATATCCCTGGTACTCATTTCTGTTGGAGGCTGAGTCGACCCCAGGGCCATAGTGCGGCCGGAAGGATTATGTCAATGAAAAATTCCACTGACACCATCGGGAATCGAACCCGCAACCTTCCGTTTTGTAGCGCAGTAAAGGCATATGTAAAATATTTAAATAATCACAATTACGTAGTCTTGCCTCATCTTGCGTTTCTGTGAACCAACATCAGAGGTTCTTCCGTCCGAATACAAATTCATTTGTGCACGTATATTCACATTACAATATGCACTTACGTTAGGTACAGATGCGAGCAGTGTTCAGGTATAGGACACAAAAATACCAAACTGCAATACACATTTCGTTACGTACAACATAACGCAAACCAACCATTTAAACAATATCTTAGGAATTATGTGCGGCCCGCGGTGGCACAGTTGGTTGAGGCACTGCGCTACAAACCGGCAGGTCGCGGGTTCGATTCTCGATGGTGTCAGTAGATTTTTTTTTTCATTGGCATAATCCTGTCGGCCGCACTATGGCCCTCGGGTCGACCCAGCCTCTAACAGAAATGGGTACCAGGAATATTTCCTGGGGGGTAAAGGCGGCCGGTCCATAGGGCTAACAATCTTGTCACCTTCATGTGCCGATTGTCTAGAAATCTGGGAGCCTCGACCTCCTGGAACCCTCAGGGCCTGTCCAGGCCTGTAATGGGACTGCTTTACCTTTCTACATATTCGCACCTGGTTGGTTGGCCCGTACTGACACACACCACTTCTTTGCCGAAAAATGAATTCTGCGTACGCACGGTAAGTAGAAGTCTTAAAAAACCGCTACCTAAAATATTGCAAGTAAATGCGCCGAAGTCAAACCGTAATTGATTTATGACAGGGCACTCTGCCCCAAGTGCCATAAAGATGCCCGCATATGACAATTACAGGACTTTCTCCCTGCTACATGAATAACAGAAACAAGTAGAGACTGTCCCGGCTTATCCATTATAACCGCTAATGGTTTGACCTTGTCCTTAGCAAAGCCAAACAAAGTGCAAAATTTACAAGTCTCCAAGGCGTCTCCCGGTACAAAATGTTATCCAATTACATTTTCAATCTTCATGTCGTTCTGACGAGTGAGCACCCTGCTGTAGCTTTTGTGAAATTGCCATTACTTTGCCAAAAACAGTACAGCCGAGGAAAATCAACTGTTGGGGAATGTCGGAGAAATCCGATGTGACCGAAGATCCGATATAAGAGACCGGTGTAACAGAGGTAGTTACAGTGATAAAGCATAGGGAAACGGCCGGGGAATGGAAAAACGATCCGTTATAACTTAAGTCCGTTATAACCGAGGTTGACTGTATTTATAAAGTCATAAAAAAAACAACAGCGTTCAACGATTGTGTAATACGCGTCAATTTCAACAATTCTACAAATATTTCTTCGAAAGATAACACGTGAGACTTTAGATATATTTATGAATTTTATATTTGATAACAGGTACATAGCAATTTGAACCGATCCCGGTGGCAGCGCGGTCTAAGGCGCATGTCTGCGGCCGAGCGCTTGCTGGGGTCGTGGTTTCGAATCCCACCGGGGGCATGGATGTTTGTCTCTTGTACAGTGTTTGTGTTGTCAGGTAGAGGTCTCTGCGACGGGCCGATCCTACGTCCAGAGGAGTCCTACCGACTGTGGTGTGTGTCTGAGTGTGATCAAGTGAAAATAAACAACCTCGACACCTGCTGTGAGCAAGTAGGTAGAAGAGGGAAGGACTGCGAAAAGAAACGATATTTTAATCTTTATATTTTTGGATAGCAAATTGGAAGAAAAAAGTTTCTGCGCCGAGTGACGCTTGGCATTCCCCGAGAAATTTGTGATGCAGCCATAATTCGAAGTGTAATGATGCAATCTGATGTACCTACCGTGCAGACCCACTGCAGTGACGATCAGCCAGCGGCCCGTCGTTCTAACACCTAAGCCTGCGGCCCGCGACAATTTTCAAACCAATAAAGCTTTCCCAGCAGAACGAAGAATGGTTCCTAAGTGGTTAGGCAAACTTCGCACACTCACATAAATTCAGTATGCAATAGTATAAAACCTAAATCAGTAACTGTCCAAACACAACCAAATTCTATTTATTACATAGAACTACATGTTTCGACATATTTCAAGTCATCCTCAGGTTCACAATTGGTCTTTAAAACATAATAAGGAAAATCATGCATTATGTAAGTAATTTTTTCCTCATTCTGTTCTAAAGATCAGTTGTGAACCTGGGGATGACCTGAGATAAGTCGAAACATGTAGTTCTATATAATAAACAGAATTTAGTTGCGTTTGGAAAGATATTGATTTAATTTCTGTGCTACTAACAACACGACGGGGTGACATTCGTTAAAGTTAGTACTCAGAAATACAAACGGTAACGGTTATCGTGCATATTACGTGGGAAAGCGCCACGCTGACAAATTTTTAGAGTGGGTGTAGAGAGAAAAACAAGAAGTGACAAGTTCCGCCATACCACTTACCCTTTCAGTTTTAAATGTGTAATAATAAGATTTTTTAATATTTTTTCCTCTGTCAAACTCAGGCCTAGGCCGCCTCACTGTTGATGTTTATAGATCAGAGAGAATTAGACACACACACACACACACCCGGTAGGACTCCTCTGGACGAGTGATCAGCTCGTCGCAGAAACCGCTACATGCACAACGCACAACAAAGACAAGAGAAGAACATCCATGCCTTCAGCGGGATTGAAACCCGCAATCCCAGCAATCAAACGGCTTCAGACCTACGCCTTAGAACGCACGACCACCGAGATAGGCTAGTTATAATATTGCAGAACGGAATTTAGTGTATTTCTTCAGATTATCAGTGACAAAGGAAGAGGGGAAGTGGTGAAGGGCCCCGCAGCAGACGCTACGGACGCACCGCAGCCTTGAGGCTTCTTGCGCAACCCTGTGATGAAGATGACGATGATGATGATTATTATTTTTTGTCGTTTTCCTAATAATGGAGCACCAGTGGAATGAAATTGACAGGGGAAAACCGAAGAACTCGGGGAAAAACCTGGCCCAGTGCCAGTCTGTCCAGCACAAATCCCACATGGACTGAGCCGGGATCGAACACGGGCCTCCGCGGTAGGAGGCCAGCGGCTAACCGCCTGAGCCATGGCGCGACCTAAGCAAGAGGGTAGACTTATTATTCACATTATTCACTCTTCAAATTATTATAAACCTTAAAATTAAATTACAATTTATTCTCACATTAATTTTTGTTGCCGTAATACTAATAACTAATTAATAGTAATTTTTAGTCTTTTGATCGTTTAATATAGAATAAATTTTCTTTGAGAAAATGAGGCTTATTTTTAAAAATCGTTTCCAGGCATACGCAGGGTTTGGAGACTTTCAAATGACCGTTGTTTAATAAAAGTTTTTTTTACAAAGATCTGCTTTGTATCCATTGCGCCATTTCCACGCTGGGATTCGAAAACTTGTAATACGTTATTTCCAAGTACTTCAGTTTCTCCTTTTCAGTTATTATCCCAAAAATACTCCTTATTCCTTCGTATTATCATCTTAGAGGGATGAACAATAGGTTGCTGGAGGTTGCAGGTTCACAAAGACATAGTCTCATCCCACCACGAGAGAATAAAAAGCGAACAGAGACACTTGTAACAGCACACAACCTTAATGTAGCCTCTCTGTTTACCGTCACATGTTACAAGTGTTGCCGATAAGTGCGGAAAGCTACCGTCTCGCTACAGCGGGCAGAAGTGGAGGTGATAGCTCTTCTGGATCATCGATCTTCATAAAAGGCGAAGGTAAACACGGCGCGGATTTGAGGTTAGTTACCCTCTGTTGTTTCTAAAGCAAAGGGTGATCAACACGTTTTCAATTTCTGTGCCCCACAATTTCTAACAAATCTCTACACAAAGACAATGCGACTCATTTAACTTAAAAATTTGTGTGGTGATGGGTTTATGGACTTTATCCATCGTCCGGAGAGTAAGATATTAAAAATATTAAAAAATTAAAATCACAACGTTTCGGAAGCTGGCTGTGCTTCCGTCCTCAGGTAAATGGAGGGGGAGAAGAGAAGTCCAGTGATGGAGGCTAGCTGTGTCTAAGGGTCCCAACAGAGTAGGTGTTCTTCTCTTCTCCCCCTCCATTCACCTGAGGACGGAAGCAGAACCAGCTTCCGAAATGTCATGATTTTAATTTTTTAATTTTAATGTTTTACTCTGCGGACGATGTATAAAGTCCATAATCCCATCACCACACAATGTTATACACCATCGTCAAAACCTTTTAGAATTTAAAAATTTGTGTTTATTTACTTGTCCTTGATTTATTTAACACCGCATTCAAAAGCGCGGTTTAAATTCCCAATCCATTTATTTCTTTGTGTCAATTTAAACACATTGTAAATATCTCAAACTATATAGCTTTGAAAGACGAGACGATTAATGAATGGTGAACTGGGAATGACGTAAAGGAAGTGGCCGTAGCCTATCTTGAAGTATTATATCGGTATTTGCCAACAGACACTGATAGAAATTGCTGCAAGCCTTAGCCAGTGCAACTGATTTCTTGGCCAGGACTCGAATAGGCCCCCGTCCAAGTATAAGCTAAAAAATTGTCCGCTGAGCCAATTTGGTCTTTATACAGCTGTGATTACACTGCGTTAAATGACAGTATGACGGCCTAGAGAATATCAGGAGAGGCACTGTACGTATGACGTAATATTCAGCCTCGCGTTCGCGTAACCATTGTTGTTGTCCAATAGCAATACGTATTACATATTCTGAGTGTGTGCCTGTAACCTTAGTTACCCAGCATGCAAAGCGCATGCGCCGTATTATATTGTCATCTGTGGCCTGTCTGGCTGTACCATATTTTTCCACATTATCTCATAAACGGTACGACTTTCGGAAAAAAATTTATTGAACATAAAATGTGTGTTTTGATTTTCTCTACAACTTCTGTCTGAAATATTTCTCATTCTAAGAAGAATTAAGCGAGATATTATCATAAGTGTACACAGGTCTTCAAGTAAAGTACCCGTTATTCTTGTCAGATTGTAATGAAACTTGAATTTTCTCGACATATTTTCCAAAAAATACTCGAATGTCAAGTTTAATGAAAATCCATCCAGTGGGAACCGAGTTTCTCCATACGGACGGACCAACAGAAAGACATAACGAAGCAACAGTCACATTTCGAAATTTTACAAACACGCCTAATAAAACGGAAAGAGCAGGGAGTGCTGTCCGAAAAACCAGCCACTTTATCTTGTTTAACCCCACATGTACGGGAATCGACCTGGGCTCCAGAGTTACAAGTCGGTGACTAACCGCCTAAGCTTCGGAACGAACTATCCTAGCACCATTCCGTGCACAAAAAATCACAGACTGTGTTTCCACGGTGAGCGCCCCGTTACTAATGCGGACTTACCTGGTTCCTCTTCATCCATCTTCGATGTGCCTCCGTCGCTTTGAGGCGGTGGTTGGCGGCGGCCTCTGTAACGGAGACCCTCCGTTCCCGGTCTTTCTCCTGCCATGCTGCTTTGCCCTGTACAGCGGATAACAATTACCTTGGTATCAGAACACAGATCTATGATTTAAAAAATCCACATCCATGCTAGTTTCCTTAAGACCCCTCCCTTACTCCCTGAAATTCACTCAATGCCACTACAATACACATAACTTCTGGTACTGATTCAGACTCATTAAATAAGAGAAACTATTTTATGTACATTTTATCTATACCCAATCCGTCTGTCGACTGACACATCTGAATGCAACGCATTTATACAGGTGTATATATAGTCACTTAGCATGGCGTACCTTATCTAATTACGTCGTAAGGGCCCTATTCCTATCTAGCGCCCTGCATAGACTTTACAAGTCGGTAAATAACTGAAAATCGGAAAAGAAATTAATATTCCCGTTTTTGTACAAATGAAAGGAGCCAGGAAAAGAAAAACACTTTTCAATTAATACGAATTTTTCATATTTACATCGAATTTGTTACGCTCGACAGCCAACAAATGACCTATAGAAATATATGTATCACTTTATCTTATTTCATTTTACATTCAAAGCCTCATTCTATATCTTAATTTCTAATACTGAGAAAAAATTTGTAATAAGATTTATAAAGGACTTGCCAATATTCTGACAGACTTCTAACTGGCTTTCTCTACAGAACGTAAGCTAATTACGATATAATAACTTTCTTACAATGAATTGGTTTCGTTCACCAACAGCGAAGGAAACCTCTTCGATAAAGAAAACAGTAAAGTAAAGGTAAAGGTATCCCATTACAAGCCTGGACAGGCCCTGAGGGTTCCAGGAGGTCGAGGCTCCCAGATTGCTACACAATCGGCACTTGAAGGTGGTAAGGTTGTCAGCCCTACGCACCGGCCGCCTTTACCCCCCAGGAAATATTCCTGGTACTCATTTCTGTTAGAGGTTTAGTCGACCCCAGGGCCATAGTGCGACCGGAAGGATTATGCTAATAAAAAAATCCGCTGACACCATCGGGAATCGAACCCACGACCTGCCGATTTATAGCGCAGTGCCTCAACCAACTGCGCCACTGCGGGCCCTAAAGAAAACAGGCCAG
Organism: Coptotermes formosanus; assembly: GCA_013340265.1. NCBI lineage: Eukaryota > Metazoa > Arthropoda > Insecta > Blattodea > Rhinotermitidae > Coptotermes > Coptotermes formosanus. The sequence continues at coordinate 237,338 of BLKM01000050.1, forward strand.
CTATTAATTACCTCCTTTGTCGTATTTATAAAGTATAACATGCGAAACAAAATACATTTAATACACGTACTCTTGGTGATATGTAAGAATAACTAGAGAAATTTTTCTTAGAATCTAACAAATATACTCTCAGCAAAGACTGCAAAGACTATTGCAAATATGACTTCCCTTCTGCATTTTATTTGAGTTCTCTAATAAAAGCCACAACATAACATGGACAACGCTGCACAAAGAGATACTACATCTAACACACACTATTACACTACAGGCCTACGTAACACTAATATACAGTACGGAGCGAACTGACGCATGCTTCTGTAGCAGAACCTAAGTACAAACGTGCAACGAAGTGTTTGTAAAGTGCATCAAGATGGTACGTTTTTATATGTTAAGACTGCTGCGGTTTCCACTGGCTGGTACTTAACGTATGGAGACAGGAATTAGGGTTGAGTCTTGCAAAGTTTGTGCAACTACTGAAATTGATATCTTCAGGTTGAATGTCTCGAATAAAGCAGTGCATTGGTTTGGTGTTGAAATCATGCCAGAATATATATACATGGAATTCGGTACCGCTGTACGCTCGAGAATGTACTGTACTTCTTTGGTTTAATGTGTTCCATGTCCGTGCACTATATTATACAAAAACACTAATCACCAACAAACGCACAAAAAGAGTTTTATCATCAATCGTAACATACTCCTACATGTTTCGACCCTGCTGGATCATTTTCAGGGGAGAACATTTCGTTACCGTTACACTAGGGTTGCGGTCCGGACCGCAGACAGTTCACGCCTCCAAAAAACAACGCAGTACACAGTCAACAGCACATTCTCACTCAACTGTAAAGTGCAGCGTTAGTGTAACGGTAACGAAAATTTCTCCCTGAAGATGACCGAGCAGGGTCGAAACATGTAGGAGTGTCAATCACCAACAAAATGCACCATATCACGATTAAATCATTTATTGTTTATTGTTCTGACATGTTTCGATGTCTATCTATATCATCTTCAGGGGGATGTCTTCACACTTATAAGACACTCGTCACTTTTAGATAAATGTAACTCAGGTTGGTTTGGTTTGAGTATAGGCATTCTGATTTTTGTCTGTATATAATATTAAGTAATAAAATTATTAAAATTGGTATTTCACGTTACATAACACATTATTTGCACTGTACCTGGTTTTCAGTCTAAAAATAAGTTAAGAATGCTAAAATTCAATGTACTGTGTTACAACACACTGTTTTCACTATACAACACACTGTTATATAACTGGGCAGTCGTGCAGTCATCTATTTATGGATAGAAAAGCCATACAAATCCCCGTTCGGGATAGGTGTGCTAGCGTAACAGTCTGCGTTATGTTCCTGTTGTGTTCTGCATGGTTGAGTGTTGACTGTGTACTGCGAGTTACTGGTGATTGCAGTTATTTTATGTGAAAAATGCACGGTGAAGACAAAGTGAAAATGTAGGGGTGTGTTACGATTGATGATAAAACTCTCTCTGTGCATTTGTTGGTGATTAGTGTTTTTGGATTTCTTTGGTTACGAATTCTGTTTTAGTCGACAGTTATCAAGAACAGGGGAAAGGAAACGTACGTGGGGTCATTCAGGAGGAAAGGTCAATATTTTTTAAGGTCATAGTATCAGTTATTATGAGAAAAAAAATTCATACGAAAATTAGTGTAATTCTGAATTGTTACCGAGATAGAGTTGAGATCTGCGCTCTTCTGGGATATTACGCGGCATCGTGTGGTAATCCTTTACCGACGTTTCGGGACAATGTATCGGTCCCATCTCGATACATTGTCCCGAAACGTCGGTAAACACAGATCTCATCAATATCGCGGCGGAAGCTTGAAATTAAAGACGAGCTAGAGCTGTTTGGATCTACAAATACAGAAGCATTGTGAATGGTAATAAAGAAAGAGAAATTACTTACTGTTAATTTAATTTAAATTTTGACTTAATGTTTAAATGAAAAATTTGTTAAACAGAAATGACAAATTTGTTACAATTTACAATAGATGTTCGAAAATCCCACGGTTAACCTCAAAGCATTTTGCAGCTCGGGTGCGAAGATTGCGTGTCGTTCGCCTTCTTTCTTCCGTAAACTCCGCCCTTCATCCAAACCCACAAACAAAAATTTCACGAAGTTACGTCCGAAGATTCAAACAGTTATGTCCCCGTAACCATTTAGAATAAGACACATGTTCGTATAAACTTTTTTTTTCAATGACCGATATTATCAACTCCCAAAAAATACACCTTTACTCCTGAATCACCCTGTATAAATACCGTATAAGTCTCAGAAAGGGAGGCACAGTACATGGCTATGAGCCTACACGGGATTGACACCAACACAAATCGAATTAGTGATTGTCAGTTGTCAAGTGACGAGGACATGCAGGAAGGGAAGTAGAAAAGAAGCAGGTAATAAATCGGTTCATGCATTGTCCTGTACGACCGCCAGTGTGCTGGGATCTGGAATTTCGAATGACGATCAGAGAAATGAATTTAACTGCGACATTACTCGTTGTGCATCCATCTGCCCACTTAATGTCGTCTGGGCGCTTGTTTATTCTGATGGCATTTGTTAATGTGCTGCATATATAGGGTGATCATGATAATGTGCTTGTAAACCAATGAAAATTTAAATTTCTTTACGTAAAAGAGCACCAGGCACACGAAATTTGGGAGTATAATTGCTATTTATGGCACCATTGAACTATCACAACAAATGCCGATAATGATACTCATTGTGCACAGAAAACATGGCAGCATGCAATTTACATGGATTCACGAATAAAACGATCACCCTGTATTTGTGGTCGTTTACTTGTTCGTTAGCTATGTCATTTACACTGAAGATGACTGAAATTTGGAAGGACCAAAGTGACACGATTCCAACTAAACGCCCTGTTTTATATACTTAAGGTGTGCAGTACATCGATTTCCAGTCATTGACATCTACACTTGTCATCACTGATTCAGCATAAACACGTCCAACTTAAGAGGGTGGATAATATTCAAGAATAAGTCTTAAAACATCATTTGTCTCTAGACAGTACCTACCACGAAATGTGTATAAGTTATGTAAATAACTTTGTGTTATGTCCGCTGACACTTATAAGGAGAAGCACATAATAACAACAAAATTGATCTAACAAGTTAAAATATTTGTTTATTCTTTTAATATCTTTAGGAGTAAATAAAGCTATTAAATGTCAGTTCAGGCTTTGTTTTTCTGATTTTGTTTTTATGTACAATAATCTCATTCAATTAATAATACGCATTTTTGTGCTTTAATTTCTGAAAATGATTTAATGCAACGTACATGATAACCTATACTTCTTACTAGAATTTCGCCTGATGATGGCTTTTTGTACTTAAATTAAAACAAGTTGCATTAAAGTTGCATAATAACATAATATAACATAAAACTTAAGTTTTCATAGACAGCCTTCACCCTTTGCTTTGTTTTTTATTTAAACTTAACACCGAAACATGGACTTTATAGACTTGCTATACGCAGTGCGTTGCGCCAAATTTATTTCGCCACGGATTAAAATTACAAAAGCTCAAAAAACGTAATTTAAAAATATTTCTATTTGTACTATTACATTAAAACCCATTAACTAATATGTATTCAACCTTTTAAAGCCTAGCGGTAACTTTGCATACCACCAGGTTTAACATTAAAAAATTCTACGTGGTGCCCACATTGCGTTTATGTGTTTTGTACGGATCTCAGAACAAACAGCAACTTTTGCCTTATAAAACATTAAGAGACTGGTTTTTATAACCGAAGTGGAGAGTGTTTACAGCGCGGTACGCACTGAGTCCTTATATAAAACAGATACGCTTCGTCTTTAAAGGGTTAATTTCCATGAACACTTTTCCATACAGAGATATCAATTGACCCACTGCTTCATTCATACTCCTAGCTGTTCAAGAAATTCCTATAGGACACTACATTTTAAAGGCATTACCTGCAATTGTATACTACACTGTGTTCTGAGGGTGTTGGTACTTTGTCAATGTTCCGAAATTTTTCCAATTTGCAAACCTCCTGCCATCTCACGGTACAGTCCACGAAATTGAGTGCAGAAGTTTTTCTTTTCTACCATCATTCGACCTATGAGTAACATTACTAACCCAAAGTATGATATCCTATCCTATCACCGCTCGATCGAATGGACGGCTGTTTGTATAGGAAACTGTAAGAAAAGTATGGGATTTTAAAATTTGAATCCATCAACTTTACCTGTCCTGGGAATTTGGAAGAATCGCGACATCTCGCCTTCGGTACCGGAAAGCCTCAGTTCCAGTGTCACGTAAAAGCACACAATGTGAGCCGATGACTCATGTAGGGCATACTTTCATACATTTAATGTCATATGCATTTTGGCTATTAGTTCCTGCAGCAAGACACGAGGAGGTGTTTTGTGGTACAATAAAATAATGTTATTTTATTTTTTGCTTAAATAAACGTTTTTGTTTAAAATAAAATATTAATTACAAACATCTTTCATGTATTATCATACCAAAAAACATTCGTTTATTTTGTTATGGTATCAGGGAAGACACATCACGACATCGACACACGTACACTTTGATTATCTGGCACAATTTCACATCCAAACAAAAAGACGGAGAATTAGATTTGCGTATTTTGGTACTTATACTTAGTGTATTGCTCTAACATAATATTTACATTTAACATTTTAAAGCCTAGCGGTAACATTATGTACCATCAGGTTTAACATTAAAAAATTCTCCGTGGTGCCCACATTGCGTTTATGTGTTTTGTACGGATCTCAGAACAAACAGAAACTTTTGCCTTATAAAACATTAAGAGGTTGGTTTTTATAACCGAAGTGGAGAGTGTTTACAGCGCGGTACGCACTGAGTCCTTATATAAAACAGATACGCTTCGTCTTTAAAGGGTTAAAGGTTGAAAAAAGTTTAGGTCGAGCATAAATAATGTTTGTTTTATTGTCTATGAAAACACAGCTACATGTGTTTTTTACAATACAGCAATTGCGTTCGTCTGTTTTTATTTATTTAGAATATTTCGCGACGCAAGAATCGAAAATCTCTTCAAGTGACGAAAAATCCTTCATCTGGAAGTAGAAAATGTTCTAATGGTCGAGGTGTAAATTAAAAAAAAATTTCTGAGTTGTGAATATGCTAATTTGGACAAATTCAGAACTGCCCTTGACAGATGCACCCAAAATACAGGGGGATTTACCGTTTTGTCTGCTACATCCAACAGCTGTCACGTGACTCCATTCTATTGTTAGTCGTATTCTAATACCGTGAAATTTTTCTATATTTTATATATATTTGTTACAGTTTTCGGACACCTGCACTTTGTGCTGACGGCTGATATTCAACATACAGTCACAGTCTCGCAGACAGTGACGACAGATAATACATTTGTGCACCGGATTCAACGCTTCGTAAATGACATGGAAATTCAACAAATTTAACCACCAACTGGAAAAAAGAAATCATAACGAATACGGATAAACAGCTACAAGCGCAAACAAGACCAACATGGCGACGTTCCGTAGACTTTATACTGCATATTTTTCTACGATACTGAAATACAGAAGCATAACATACGAATACTCTTTTAATAATTAATATTTTAATCGTTTTAATTATTATCATAACTCTGGCAGAAAATAATGTATTGGTTTGAAGGTAAAATTGAGACCTCTACGATTAATATCGTTTAATACAATTTCGTACATTACTCTTTATGAATTTTATACTATTTGCCTGAAGTTAAACGTACTGGGTCGAAACATGTTGCCAGAATAAAGTATGTAATATATACTAGCTGCTGTTTGACGGTAATTAGTCCCTTCGTTACAGAGTCACTTTCTCCTACTTTGCACAGTGTCACTTGCCATTTGAGTACTTTCCCTGTGAGCTACATCTTTATAACACACAGAAAGAAGAAGAAACAGTCAGGGATAAAGAACAGTTTACGTCTAAAATGTATTTCCCCGAGAGGTGCAGAACATAACGTAACTGTAGTGCAACGAGTTAGAACGAGTCGTATCCAAAAACTATCGATTCCACATGACATACCCCGCTCAACTGGTTATAACTGGAACACAGTGAGGCCGTGTTATGTCCCTCTTGTTTACGCATTACAACACGAACATTAACTTAAGGCGAGAAGTCCAGCTCATTGAAACAGATGGGGTAGCACACATCGGTATGACGGACGGACAGACCGCAGACCAGGTATCCAGAACGGGTTCGTCATTAGCCACATGCGGCGAACTGGCGGTACGAGGTGTTGGATATTTGAAATGCTTTTTTAAATAAAGCCACATTACCGAGCATACTTTTCACTCGAGATCTTCTCCTCCTCCTCCTTCTTCTTTCCTTCTTCGTCTGCCTCCTCCTCCTTCTCCTTCTTTCCTTCTTCTCCTCCTCCTTCTTCTGCTCTTTCTCCTTCGTTTTCTTTCTTCTCCTCCTCCTCCTTCTTCTCCCTCTTCTCCTTCCCATTAATCTTTCCCTTCTTCTTATTCTTCTTCTCCTCCTCCTCTTCCTTCTTCTCTTCTTCTTCTTCTTCTTCTTCTTCTTCTCCGTCTTCTTCTTCTTCTTCTCATTCTCCTTTCCCTTCCTCTTCTTCTTCTTCTTCTTCTTCTCCTCCTCATTCTTCTTTTCCTTCTTCGTCTTCTCCTTCTTCTTCTCCTTTTTCTTATTCTTCCGCTCCTCCTCCTTCTTCTTCTCCTTCTCCTTCTCATTCTCCTTTCCCTTCCTCTTCTTCTTCTTCTCCTTCTCCTTCTCATTCTTCTTTCCCTTCTTCTTCTCCTCTTTCTCCTCCTTCTTCTTCTTCATCAGGCGCTACAACTTCATACATTAAAAGTCTTGGCCTTCTCAACAATACTTTTCCGTTGGTTTCTATCCTGGATGCAGATTCCCGAATTATTTACTTACATTCCTTTTAAACCGTTCCTTATGTCATTTTCCCATCTAAGTTTTGGTCTGCCTTGTGGTCTCGTGGCTGTTGGTTTCCACTCATATATTTTTGGACCATCCTACCACTATCCATTCGATGAATGTGTCCAAGCCAACTTAGTCTTTGTGCTTCTGGGATGTTACGCAGCGGAAATTTGTACTTAGCTATCGGTGTGTCGGGACAACCTATCTGTCGCGTCTTCAAGGGCCCCGTGAAGACGAGAGAGATAGACTGTGCCGAAGCATCGGTAGCTAATTACCAATCGACGCTGCGTAACGTCCCAGAAGAGAGATGATCTCATTTACACGGTGTTGGAAGCCTGAACTCACATGCAGATGTTTCAGGTCTCTGCCTTAGCCTGCCAGATGTTTCAGGTCTCTGACTTAGCCTGCCAGACGTTTCAGGTCTCTGACTTAGCCTGCCAGACGTTTCAGGTCTCTGACTTAGCCTGCCAGATGTTTCAGGTCTCTGTCTTAGCCTGCCAGATGTTTCAGTTCTCTGCCTTAGCCTGCCAGATGTTTCAGTTCTCTGCCTTAGCCTACCAGATGTTTCAGTTCTCTGACTTAGCCTGCCAGATGTTTCAGGTCTCTGACTTAGCCTTCCAGATGTTTCAGGTCTCTGCCTTAGCCTGCCAGATGTTTCAGTTCTCTGCCTTAGCCTGCCAAATGTTTCAGGTCTCTGACTTAGCCTGCCAGATGTTTCAGGTCTCTGACTTAGCCTGCCAGATGTTTCAGGTCTCTGCCTTAGCCTGCCAGATGTTTCAGGTCTCTGACTTAGCCTGCCAAATGTTTCAGGTCTCTGACAGCCTGCCAGATGTTTCAGGTCTCTGCCTTAGCCTGCCAGATGTTTCAGGTCTCTGTCTTAGCCTGCCAGATGTTTCAGGTCTCTGCCTTAGCCTACCGTACCAGAAACGGGCGACAGCGAAAATAACGTATAAATAAATGCTTGAACAAAAACACAGTTCTGTTCCTTCGCTTTGGAAAAACAAACACTGAGACTTCCGGTTGTAAAAATCACAGTTTTCTTCGGCACATTTTATAGAGTCAAAAAAAAAACAGATCTAAAATCTTGACATGAACTTGGAGGTGGAGTTGAGATTTAGATATTCACCCGAGTTTTTTTCGGTTGTTCAGGGGAAAAGATAGGAAATTCTGACACTGGCTTTTCTACGTTACTAAAAATACTTGATTCTGTTGACGTCTCATAACCAAGCTAAAATAAAGTATATTAAAGCAACTTTCTTCGTTTGATTCAATCGGGTAATTTACTTTGCTATTGGCCGCGCAGTCTTAGGTGTGGAAGTGCCACTACTCGCTTGCTGGGATTTCGGGTTCGCATCCCGCCGGAGGCATGGATGTTTGTCTCTTGTACAATGTTGTGTGTTGTCAGGTAGAGTTCTGTGCGTCGGGCTGATCACCTGTCCAGAGGAGCCATACCGAGTGTGACGTGTCTGAGTATGATCGTGAAGCCTCGATAATGAGGACGCCCTGGCCCACTGGGGGCTGTTGTGCCATGCGGGGAAAATTTCGGCAGAATTTTACTTTGTGCGGCGAATTATCTCTGACTCATTCGCCAATCCTGCAGCATGTCTCCAGAAGACCCTTGTGCAACCTGACCGTAGACATTGTCCCTGATATTTGTAAAAAAATTATACTTGGTGAAACAATATTGACCTTTCTGCTGTCCAATTCCGTGTATTTTTCGTGCATGGTAGCAAGAAACACACGACCGTTCCATTTAGCGTTGCAATGTCTCGTGTCGACTTCAGAATTGCATCCATAATAACTTCCCGTACAAGCAAACTAAAAACGCGGAAAAGCGCATTCTTCTGAATTTGTTTTACTTAAAAATATTTTCACAGTTCAATTTATTTTTTTTTTTGGCGATTTTTATCCAGATAATAAACCTGGTGTTTCTACAAATGCAATAAATTTTTGACCAGCTGAGTATGTCATATTTCAGAACTCAGTACCATGGAGCCTGTTACATTCACATTTAACTACATGTCTGAGGCGTTTAACCGTCCACCTGTCACCGCGGAGGCCGGTGTTCGATCCCAGTAAATATCTACAGGGTTTATAATGAAAAAAGTAGCACTGAGAAAAATTTTTTCCATGTATTTCGATTTTCTTTTTCAGTATATTTCCACTCAAAATTCGCTTTCTCTGTCAACGACGATGTATAGTGTCGTCAGCAAACGCCCCCCTCGCATATACATATCAAAACACATAAAATAAAATTGTAACTCCTGCCTCTGTCCTTGTCCTGCCATTGGCTGGGTTTGTCAACGACAGAATTCGTCACTTCATGCTGCCCAGTGCTAGGCTGTGTGTCTGAATAATGGCTTTGTCAGTACTTGACCAAGAATACTGAATACACATGTGTAGATAGTCAAAAGCTATACTAACAAACAAAAATACATTACAAGAGCTACATACTGCACTGTGCTTCCTTTTTATAACTTCATCAGTAATAACAGGCGACATTCTAGTTAATTTTGCAATTAACCAGTGTAACGTCAGTTGAAGCTTCAGCGGAAAATCTCATTTATTACACGAAAAAAGCATACCATAAAAGGAAATAATTCATACACCGTCTATCAAAACATGATTGACAAGTTAACCACATGTTTCGGCCTAAATAAGGCCATCATTAGGTACCAAACATAAAAAACTTTCAGAAAATTAAGTACTACAAACTTCCTAACAAATTTACATCTAAATGTTATATTGAAAATAAGATTTTTATAAAATTTCATGTCGATGCCTGATGCAATGCATGTCGAAAACAGCTAAATGCAAAAGATGTGAAATATTGCTGAACACTTATCACATAATTAAGTCATTAAAATTTTATGTCTTTAGGCTTTCACGGCGACAAAACTGTACGAACTCTTCTCGGGCTGATAGCCCGACAAGGGTTCGTACATTAAGACTTCAGATTTAATCCTTTTTCGAAACGTCAAGATAAAATAAATTCTCCACCAAGATATTTTACTGTTGTTAAGACAGACCAACAAATGCGCACATTGTTTACAATTTCATATTTGTACCAGTGTCACCCCTACGTGGGGGAAAAGACAGGTGCATACAGGATTTGGTGGGGAGACCTGAGGGAAGGCGACCACTTGGGAGACCCAGGCGTAGATGGGAGGATAATATTAAAATGGATATTCAAGACGTGGGATGGGGCATGTACTGGATTCAGCTGGCTCAGGATAGGGACGGGACGGGCTCTTGTGAATGAGGTAATGAACTTCCGGTTTCCATCAAATGCAGGGAATTTCTTAAATAGCTGAGAAACTACTAGCTTTTCAAGGAGGCCTTTGCTCCATCTACTTAGTTAGTTAGTTAGTTAGTTAGTCAGTTAGTTAGTTAGTTAGTTGGTTAGTTAGTTAGTTAGTTAGTTAGTTAGTTGGTTGGTTGGTTGGTTGGTTGGTTGGTTGCTTGCTTGCTTGCTTGCTTGCTTGCTTGGTTGGTTGGTTCTTTGGTTGGTTGGTTGGTTCTTTGGTTGGTTGGTTGGTTGGTTCTTTGGTTGGTTGGTTGGTTGGTTGGTTGGTTGCTTGCTTGCTTGCTTGCTTGCTTGCTTGCTTGGTTGGTTGGTTCTTTGGTTGGTTGGTTGGTTGGTTGGTTGGTTGGCTGGCTGGTTAGTTAGTTAGTTAGTTAGTTAGTTAGTTAGTTAGTTAGTTGTTTAGTTAGTTAGTTAGTTGGTCGGTCAGTTAGTTCTTTCGTTCGTTCGTTAGTTGGTTGGTTGGTTGGTTGGTTGGTTGGTTAGTTAGTTAGTTAGTTACTTACTTACTTACTTAGTTAGTTAGTTAGTTAGTTAGTTAGTTAGTTAGTTAGTTAGTTAGTTAGTTAGTTAGTTAGTTAGTTAGTTAGTTAGTTAGTTATAACCCCTACATGTTGCCGTGGTCAAGCCGCCACCATCGGGGGGCGCCAGCTGTCACAGGCTCCGTTCTGCATCTGAAGTCATACGAGTAAAATATTACATTTAAGTCATATAATATTACATTTCTTAAACGTAATATTATATGACTTCAGACGCAGAACGGAGCCTGTGACAGCTCGTGCCGCCTGGTGATGGCGGTTTGACCACGGCAACATGTAGGGGTGACACCGATACACATATATAACTGTAGAACCCACCAACCAAACGCACAATGTGTATTGTTATATTCACTATCAACATCACTTTCTCCTACATGTTTCAACCCCGCCGGGTCATCTTCAGGGAAAACGGTTATTTACACATAAAGCTGCATTGACAGAGTTAAATGAAGATGTGCAGCTTTATATGTAAATAACCATTCTCCCTGAAGATGACCCGGCGGCGTTGAAACATGTAGGAGAAGGTCATATTAATATTGAATATAACAGTACACATTGTGCCTTTGTTGGAGTTTTATTGATTTGACTTGATTTGAACTAATGCACGGACAAGGAGCACATTAACGTTTGTGTATTTGTTGGTATATCTTAACAGTGCAAAAATATGCACGGTGAAAAACGTATAAAAATGTTTCATCAAGTTTTCATATAAAAATTTCAGAACTCTAAAATGTATCTGGAATTAAAAATTAAACATTAAAAGTTTGCATATCAAAATTTCAGAACTCTAAAATGTATATGGAATTAAATATTAAAAGTTAAACATTAAAAGTTTTCATATCAAAGTTTCAGAACTCTAAAATGTATCTGGAATTAAATATTAAAAATTAAACATTAAAAGTTTCCATATCAAAATTTCAGAACTTTAAAACGTATCTGCAATTAAATATTAAAAATTAAAAGTTTTCATATCAAAGTTTCAGAACTCTAAAATGTATCTGGAATTAAATATTAAAAATTAAAAGTTTTCATATCAAAATTTCAGAAATTTAAAATGTATCTGTAATTAAATATTAAAAATTAAAAATTAAAAGTTTTCATATCAAAATTTCAGAACTGTAAAATGTATCTGGAATTAAATATTAAAAATCAAATATTAAAGACATATTAGCCATTATTATAAGTGTATAGCACTATAATTTTATGAATGCATACAAAAATATGGAACAAATCGTGGTCAGATATTTGTATATAATTTCTTTATTTATGTGTCACTACGGGATGTATAAGCTAAAGGTGCATCACAAAGTATTTCAGAATTTCGCGGCGGTTCAATGCAAATGCGGACCCTCCTGTGGGGCAACGGAACCATCAGATGTAAGGTGAGCAAACCGAATGTCAGTAACGTTGTCAATAAAAGCCACACATACAGACATCCATCCACAAGAAAACCGGACACATATTGTAACTTACTAGAGGAAAAACCCGTTGAAATTCAACGGCAGGACATTTTTTTCGCACGATTTCAGGCTTCCGCCGCCATGTTGATGACATCTACGCTATTCTGAGATATTACGCAACGTCGGTAAAGGATTACCACACGACTCTGCGTAATAACCTAGAAGATCGGAAATCTTGTTTGTTTCATATGTATCTTTCTTTGCTTCCTTTATCCCCTTCTTGTTGAAACTCTGTCCCTTCCTTTCTCCATTAAAGCAATGTATTAAGCGAAAAAGTTTTTCATTCATATAGCACAGATTCGTACATATGTCACTACACGAAAACTGCCACACTGCATGAACGCCACAACAAACGTCTGGTAACACACACATAATTATCTTCTATACGGCACACCGCCTCCTGAAGAAACACCGGTAGACCCCATTCGAGCTTTACGTGTATAGACCTAGTCCACACCAACACAAAGCATTTATTTAAGATCCATTTTAATATTATCCTCCCATTTAAATTTAGATACATAAAGCCTCCCCCAGCACATATGGGGGAAAAGAGAGGTGCATACAGGATTTTGGTGGGGAGACCTGAGAGAAGGCGACCACTTGGGAGACCCAGGCGTAGACGGTAGGATAATATTAAAATGGATCCTAAAGAAGTGGGATGGGGGCATGGACTGGATTGAGCTGGCTCGGGATAGGGACAGGTAGTGGGCCCTTGTGGATGCGGTAATGAACCTCCGGGTCCCATAAAATGTGGGGAATTAGTTGACTAGCTGAGAAAATGTTAGCTTCTCAAGAAGGTCTCTGCTCCATGGGGTTAGTTAGTTAGTTAGTTAGTTAGTTAGTTAGTTAGTTAGTTAGTTAGTTAGTTAGTTAGTTAGTTAGTTAGTTAGTTAGTTAGTTAAAGCCTCCCCCTCAGGTCCTTCGGCTGAAATTATATTTACTCTGACCGCTAGCCTCGTGTTAAAATTAAAAATCCTTCATTTGACCATTATATCAGTTTATCAGACAACATATAAGATAGAAGCAAACACAGAGCTAGCGTGCTCGACTTCGTATTCAAAACTACACGATTTGAAACTCGGTCATGGAACCAAACACCTTACGCATATTCTTGTGGTTTCCGTTAAAACCGGTCACGCCCTCTTAAGCACAAATTCGTATTTTCTCCACGGGTAAGATCACACTGCACTATATAATGCATACAGCTTGACGCGGCGTCGCTAAATAACCTGTAAAATATATAACTTTTTTAACCGTTTAAAGCCTAGCGGTAACTTTACGTACCATCAAGTTTAACATTAAAAAGTTCTACGTGGTGCCCACATTGCGTTTATGTGTTCTGTACGGATCTCAGAACAAACAGCAACTTTTGCCTTATAAAACATTAAGAGACTGGTTTTTATAACCGAAGTGGAGAGTGTTTACAGCGCGGTACGCACTGAGTCCTTATATAAAACAGATACACTTCGTCTTTAAAATTTTCAGGATGTAGATTTTTTTGATCGAGCAATGCGTAGTTAACCAGTAAAATTTCAAGGCCAATCCTGTGTCAAAGAGCTACGTCAAAACTGCGTATGTTTGGACAAGCGTATATTTAGTATGCTGTTGCTATGGGCAACCTAGAATTACCGATAAACAAAGAGATGAGGCAGTACGTCAGCAAAGATATGATTCATAAAAAAAAAAGATTTTCGCTTTGTTCTCAGCGTGTATAATATCCCCCCAGCACGTTTAACCTTTTAAAGCCTCCTTGTTGCTTGATGCACCAACAGGTTTAACATTCAAAAATTGTACATTGTTCCCACAATGTATTTATGTGTTTCGTACGTATCTCAATAGACAGTGATTTTTGCCCGACATCACACAAAAGTATTGGTTTTTATAACCGAGATGAAAACAGTTTACTGCTCGGTACGAATTGGGTCTTTAAATAAAAAATTTACTTTTTGTCTTTAATGAGTTAAATAACGAAATAAAAAAGATGCGAAATATATGCAGTTATAAATATTCTGGGGCTTTCGTTTGTGTTTCCAGTTTTCGCCGTGGTAAATCTGCTGCATTCATATGCCTTTTTCGCGATTACTTTTCACGAGGTACAATAAAATATTTATCTGTACGAAGTTAGATAAGTATTTTAGTACAACACGAAATATTTTGGCAACCAACCCCCCATTGTCATGCGAATCTGTATTTTTTTAGTGGTGAAGAGTCCCGCAGCAGACGCTACGGACGCACTGCAGCCTTGAGGCTTCTTGTGCAGCCCTGTGATGAAGATGACGATGATGATTATTATTTTTTGTCCTTTTCCTAGTAATGGACTACCGGTGGAATGAAATTGACAGGGGAAAACCGAAGAACTGGGGGAAAAACCTGTGCCAGTGCCACTTTGTCCACCACAAATCCCACGTGGACTGACCCGGGATCGAACCCGGTCCTCCACGGTGGGAGGCCGGCGGCTAACCGTCTGAGCCATGGAACGGTCGAATCCGTATTTACTCTCTCATAAAAAGTGTGCATAACAAGAGAGAATTACTGAGATATTTACGTAGCCGGGCTTATAGGATCAAATGTCAATGGGAAAACCAGATGAAGAAAAGAGAACCGATGTTGGGAGGAGAAGAACTGTCTGTAGGTATGGTTGATAGGCCAGTAAATGTGTGTGTGTGTGTCGGGGGGGGGGGGAGAGAAAGAGGGGGGGAAGCTTAGGCTTACAAATCAAAACCAAGGGTGAGTGCTGAAAATTAAAATGTGTGGTAAATAATTTAGAATTTGATATTAGCATTTCATTGACACTTTAGATCTTTGGATTAATAAAGACAGGCAATATACGTATACACGCAACATTCAGGCGCGTTCGCGTAAACATTGTTGCCATGGAAATGCAATGTGTCTCTCTATCGTCAGTTATGCAGCACGCAATGCGCATGCGCCGTATTATATTGTCATCTGTGGCCTGTCCGGCTGTACCATATTTTTCCACATTATCTCAAACTGGTGTGATTTTCGGAAAAAAAATTTACTGAACACAAAATGTGTGTTTTGATTTTCTCTACAACTTTTGTCTGACACAGTTCTCACTGTACGAAGAATTCAGCGAGATATTATCATAAATGTACGCAGGTCTTCATGTGAAGTACCCGTTATTCTTGTCAGTTTTTAAACAAACTTGAATTTTCATGACAGTTTTTCGAAAAAATCCTCAAATATCAAATTTAATGAAAACCCCCTCCAGTGGGAGCCGAGTTGTTCCATGCGGACAGAGGGACGGACGGAAGGACGGACATGATGAAGCTAACAGTCGCTATCCGCAATCTTGAGAAGGTGCCTACTAAGGGACGTGCACTGCAGAAAACTTGGAGTCAGCTGGTATATCACTGTATTGTAGTCTGACAACGCTATTATTATTATTATTATTATTATTATTATTATTATTATATAAAGTGTCAGTTCGATTGCCCCTATGTTTACGCAACTTCAGACATGCTGCAGAAATATAAACAAGAATCTTTAGGATAATATTTATCGCGAAATACGCGTAGTCTAAAATTTCTCGGTGCATGTGGTGGCAGAGTATAGGAAACAAATTTATCTTTAATTATCTTTAAAAGCAATTAGACTTTATGTAAGGCCTTTCGTAATTTACATGTGTGTGTTGTTGAATCCTCTAGAACGCC
Organism: Coptotermes formosanus; assembly: GCA_013340265.1. Lineage (NCBI taxonomy): Eukaryota > Metazoa > Arthropoda > Insecta > Blattodea > Rhinotermitidae > Coptotermes > Coptotermes formosanus. The sequence goes on from BLKM01000050.1 coordinate 253,286, forward strand.
TGTTCCACAAGTTTTAGGCTCCGGTTAATATGAATCCCTGAAGATTATCCCAAGAGGAATCGAAACATGCAGGTTTGACTTACAAGGCACTGTAGTATAGAATATCTGACACAAAACACAGCGCATTTTGTTGGACCTGAGTGCCGTGCGATTTGATTACCGTCAGTGCACATTATGTACACTTATTATAAACAGTTGGGGTAGAATTTAATCCCATATAATAAATGGCTGAAAATAAATGAGTATTTAGCTGACACAAAAATAAACTGTATGAACGCAACTTATTTAGGAGTGAAAATAATTATTAATAATCAAGCGTAAATTGCAGAATAAAGACACAGTACTAAGTTCAGTTTAGTGGCAACAGAATTTCTTAAATAAATACAAATACAGTGTATGCTTAGCTGGTGGTGGCGGCGGCGGCGGCGGTAGTGGTGGTGGTGGTGGTGGTGGTGGTGGTGGTGGCGGCGGCGGCGGGGGAGG
>BLKM01000050.1:254150-283350 GCA_013340265.1 Coptotermes formosanus
TGGTGGTGGTGGTGGTGGTGGTGGTGGCGGTAGTGGTGGTGGTGGTGGTGGTGGTGGTGGTGGTGGTGGTGGTGGCGGTGGCGGTAATGGTGGTGGTGGTGGCGGTGGTGGTGGTGGCGGTGGTGGTGGTGGCGGTGGCGGTAGTGGTGGTGGTGGTGGCGGTGGCGGTAGTGGTGGTGGTGGTGGTGGTGGTGGTGGTGGCGGCGGAGGCGGTAGTGGTGGTGGTGGCGGTGGTGGTGTTGGTGGTGGCGGCGGCGGCGGTGGCGGTGACTGTGACGGTGGTGGTGCAGTAGGACCTCAGAATCAATGGCTGTAGACAACATATGAAGCAGCTGAACACCAGAAGAACCCGAAAATTTGCTGCCACAGATCCGCGTCAGACAAGCACAACCCAACCCTCAGTTCGTACTGACATTAGGCAGAATACGGACTTCGGTTCGTTTCCATTAAATGTGCCACACACAAGATAAAGGGGACAGAACTCAGATATATGAATGAGTTCTAGTGGGCAGGTTGGTGCAGAGACAGTGCTCGGATGTGAGGAGGCCTGAGGCTGAGAAGTAAGGAGAGAGAGGTTAAAGGTGAAGAGAGAGGAGGAGACGAGGGTTGAAGAATGAAAAATAAGCAGAACAAAACTAATTTTTCAGAAATCCAGGCTAAACCCGTGCAAACACAAATAAATTCCATTTATAATGCAGAACTACATTTTTCTACATACTTCAGGTCACCCCCAGGTTCACAGTTGGTGCTCTAAACACACGTGTTCAGAAACACAAATTGCGAACCTGAGGGTGACCTGAAATAGGTAGAAAAATGCAATTCTCCATAATAAATGGAATTTCTGTTTGGACGTATTTCAAATATATTTCTGTTATAAGCAGCACCACTGGATGGCATCATTTAAAAAAATAACTTTCAGGTTTTCATGGCGGTGTTCCTTTAAATGAATATCGTGTTTAGAGATTCTACACCGTACCGCTACACGGTGTAGACATGCAAAAGACCACCACCATTTAAAGAAGCGCAGTTGAAAACTGGAAGCAGGAACAGTAGGGTGAGTAGCACTGGGAAGCACAGAAATCCAGTAAAGCTGGGAAGCACAGAAATCCAGTAAAGCTGGGAAGCACAGAAATCCAGTAAAGCTGGGAAGCAGAGCAGAAGCAGAAAGGGGAAATAAGTAGAACAGAACAAAAATTAAAAGTTGGGAGAAGAGAGTGGAAGACGGGAAGAATAGAGAGGTAAATATGGGAAGTAAGTAGAAAAAAGTGAACTTGGGGAAATAAAAAACCCGGATTTGAAGATTGGAAGTAGGGATGACAGAGTTGATGTAGGGAGGAAGAGAGGGGGGACGATGGGAAGTAGGAAAAACAGTAAAGTTGGGATGAAAGGGAAGCAGATTTAAGAGCATTCTCGGCTTACACTTCTACCCTGGAAATGGAAGCAGCAATTTCTGTCGAAACGTCACTAGGCCTATCTATCTACTACACTACACAACCTAAGAACCTGAAACCTCCCACAAAAATATATTTTGTACTTTCAAAATATTATACTCCATGTATAAGAAAACAAACTTCTACCTTCCGAAGAACTTAAGTTAGCCGTAAAAGGAAGGGGTGCGAGAAATGGCTTCAAATTTTGGTCTCGGTATAATGAATGAATCTCAGAGAACTGTCACATTAAATGAAGGACGTCTGGAATGGCAAAGCAGTAATTCTCCATCACGCAATCACAAAACAAATAAAGCAAGAGAAAACAACGACAAAAATAAGTACAAGAATAAGAGACACGCCCAATGTATGATTAGCTTCCTTCGTCTCGCTAGCTCATACCAGATTAAGTGGAAGTATATGGTTTCCGAACACGCAGACTTGCAAATTTTCACCTTGGTAAACCACCTTGATCGCCATGGCATGGGGCACATTGCAACGTGAAAGTCTGCAGACACATTCTATTCAGACAGGGGGTTCAGAAAGGTGTTTTGTGGCAAGGGTGAACAAATAAGTTCTTCGCGACGTTTACATAGCGATATTATGGTAACTGTTAACAATTTCAGCCTTTTTAAAAATAGTAAAAAGAAAATGTTTTAAATCTCAAAAGAATAAACAAAATAATAACAGAATGATTCGAAATTGAAGGGCAGAACAGGAAAATATAGCACTGCTCCAGTATAAACAAAATGTTAGTTGGTTACGGTAAATCTTTTTCAACTTGGTTTAGAGATTAGCCACCACATAAAAAAGTTGCACATTTAGAAATGTTACGGATATTAGCACACACGATCTTTAAATCGTTTTAGAATCATTCTCAGATTCTTGTCCTGTTATTGCATATCTGAATGCCATATTTAAATCCTGTAGACTTAGTCTTTCCAGCGTATTCAACCTGTCTTCTTTTGTAATGGTTATTAAATTTCCTTACCTGCAAAATATTTACTTCTGTCAGTCTTTTATTTCTTTAATGATCCAAACCGCCCCATGAAAAAAATTATTTTCGCAGTCCTTCCCTCTGCTACCTACCTGTTCACAGCAGGTGTCGAGGTTGTTTATTTTCACTTGATCACACTCAGACACACACCACAGTCGGTAGGACTCCTCTGGACGAGGGATCGGCCCGTCGCAGAGACCTCTACCTGACAACACAAACACTGTACAAGAGAAAAAATCCATGCCCGCGGTGCGATTCGAACCCACGATCCCAGCAAGCGCTCGGCCGCAGACCTACGCCTTAGACCGCGCGGCCACTGGGATCGGCCCTACTGTATGTACCAAAATTTATTCAGAATACCGAACAAACATTTTTTTGGAACATGCACTTATTTAAGCTTGGAAATTAATAGGATGATAATATCGGAACGCAATAGCGGCACTTTTCAAAAATTGCCCATTTGGAGTTGTGACACTGTTGCATTCAATGAAGGATTAACCATTTTTATATTCAAAGGTAATTAGGGTGTATATTGATGGCGGTTATGCTTTAGACTTCGTGGACAGTAAATAAAAGGATTTGCCTCTAAGCAATCTGTTGATTTTGAACCATTGCTTTCGAGGTGAGGCGTGGCAATTATATTTTGCGGAAGGTTGCAGTTATATGGCTCACTCAATGCAATAGTGGTACAACTCCAAATGGGCAAAAAAATGACAAAACAACTACCAAACACAAAGTACGTTTTTAATGTTCACTAATATGGTCACACAATTTCCTACATGTTTCGACCCTTCTGGGTTATCATCAGGGAGATCTAGTTGTACACAAAACAGTGACAAAATGGTTAAAATACACGTGTGCAGTTTATTATAGAATAATCATACGATAATCAAGTGCACACGCGTATTTTAACCTTTTTATCACTGTTTTATGTACAACTATATCTCCCTGATGATGACCCAGAAGGGTCGAAACATGTAGGAGAGTCTGTGACCATATTAGTGAACATTAAAAACATATTGTGCTTTTGGTTGCCGTTTTATCATTTTATGTGTGTTCACGCTTGGAGATGGAACACATAAAACTTCCAAATGGGCAATTTTTAAAATGTGCCACTATTTCATTCAATGGGCGATACTATCCACTGCCTTCTAACAAAAGATGTCTACCCAAACTGCCTACCGCTGGTTAACAGTGTATTTTGAATTGTACGAGAACGAATCGTGAATAATATTTCTGTTGTTGTAACTTCTTCTTTTTATCTGCGGCCCTACACAGCGATTAATAATACATCCCCCCACCAAAGGCGATTTATGGATTTTCTCCAAACGCGTTTTCTTTAGTTACACAAATGTTTTTTCCAAAAGTACAGTAAATGCTGCAGCAGCGAGCAGAACCTTAGCCCACTAAATAATCAGGAGACAAACGCAGTATTAAGTTGGCACACGGCCTAAATGTGTACACCCCCTGCTGATTTGACCCCAGGGCCATAGTGCGGCCGGAAGGATTAAGTCAAATGAGAAATCTCAGTGACAACCGGGAATTGAACCCGCGACTTTCCGGCTTGTAGCGCAGTGCCTCAACCAACTGCGGCACAGCGTGTCTCTGTCACAAATAAGTTGCAAAAATCGTCACAACCGTCTGTCTGGCCGTCAGCATGGAACTGCGCGAAACCCACCAAAAGTTTTTGGGGTTTTAATACAGCTTATCGTAATCTCCCGATTTTAATAACAACCGGATGAAATCAACAAGCGCCTAATGGGGAGACTTAAGTACCTTCGGTACAATATCTCGCCTTTATTTTTGTCCTTATTAGAGATAGGCTGTGTTCTCTGTGAGGTATGAACTGAGGTTGGAGACAGAGTTAAAATCTAAACCTAACGATTGAGAATGACATATTGCAAATTCCCCGTTTACAATATATTTTAGTCGGTTGTAAACCTGTTGATAAGACGTGAAACACTGTTAACCGTTTAAACCCTAGCGGTAACTTTACATACGACCAGGTTTAACATTAAAAAATTCTACGTGGTGCTCACATTGCGTTTATGTGTTTTGTACGGATCTCAGAACAAACAGCAACTTTTGCCTTATAAAACATTAAGAGACTGGTTTTTATAAACGAAGTGGAGAGTGTTTACAGCGCGGTACGCACTGAGTCCTTATATAAAGCAGATATGCTTCGTCTTTAAAGGGGTAATATGCTGTGGCGAACGTAGAAAGAGACATTTAAAGTGCTTGAATTTTCAGTGCAATTCTTGGAATTATTAAAAATTTAAAATCTAGTGGCGGTAAGAGTGGCGGTGCTACAAGTGTTACGCAATGCCGGAATTTTCTAACTTGTTATAAGATTTTACTCAAAATTCGGGAAACGCAGACAAATTTTTCTGAAAGTCTGAAATACTTAATCGTTAAAAAAACGCGTCCAAAATTTTAGGTACTTGTGCCGGAACTTTGACGGACCTACGAGGTAAACATGGCGTCTCAAAACTGCAAGGCATAGGAGCGTCATGTGACACCATATGACCATTATAAGAAGAGTCACTTCTAAAGACTGTACAAGGAAATATTCACGTAATGTTTTAAAACTTAAAACTTTCCTGAAAAGAATGACGAATAAAAGAAAAGATTACGAAATATTTTATAAGTTTCTAACACTATGAGATCTACGATCTTCTGGGATATAAAGCAGAGTTGAGTGGTAGTTATGTACCGACGTTTCGGAACAATATATCGGTCCCGTCTTCAAGGGCCAAGAATTCCAAGACCCTTGAAGATTGGACCGAAATGTTGTCCCGAAACGTCGGTACGTAATGACCCTTCCACGCTGCGTAACATTCCAGAAGAGCGCAGATATCATCTACATCGCGGCGGAAGCCCGAAATCACCCTCTAACACTATGGTCGCCAATTTCTAAACAGACTATACCATCCCTATTACCCACTGCATTGCAGCATATGACCTAAAATAGAACCCGACTGGCTGTTATTTGAACTGTTTAATGAGCCGTAATTCTGAAGCTGTCCCAATCCAATAAGGGGGCCAGAATACTCGCTGGATTAAGGAGGGGCGGCATCGCCTTTAAAACTTCGACTATGCAATGCGTTGGATTCACTGATATGGCTGAAACACGTAGCAAGTGTTTAGGTTCGTAAGATATGCACTGCGAAACAGACTGCATGAAAAATACAGTTTTTAAACCAGAAATAATAATAATAATAATAATAATAATAAACCTTACAATATAAATACAGCACATGTGGAATGTAAAAACGACAGAGATAACAGTAAAAATAGGGGCAACTGGAACCGTCTCAAAATCCTTCAGAAAATACTTGAGCAGCGTACCGGGAAAGCACGATATCAAGGAACCGCACAAAACAGCTATACTGGGCACAGCACACACACTGCGGGAAGTGCTAATGTAGAAGCACAAAAGGGTTTAACATGGGGAATAATATTAGCTGTGGCACACATTGTAACTACAGGACAGCTGCAACACTGTATGCCCTAGAAACATGGTTTGTTTCGGGTATAAAACAGTAAATAACTAACTAACTAACTAACTAACTAACTAATTCCATGGAGCAGAGGCCTTCTTAAGAGGCTAAGAGTTTCTCAGCTAGTCAAGAAATTACCCACATTTTATGGAACATGGAGGTTCATTACCGCATTCACAACAGCCCGCCAACTGTCCCTAACCTGAGACAGCTCAATCCAGTCCATGCCCCCATTCCACGTCTTGAAGATCCATTTTAATATTATCTTCCCATCTACGCCTGGGTCTCCCCAAGTGGTCGCCTTCTCTCAGGTCTCCCCACCAAAATCCTGTATGCACCTCTCTTTTCCCCCATACGTGCTACATGCCCCGCCCATCTCATTCTTCTCGATTTGATTACCTGAACAATATTTGGTGATGAGTACAGGTCATTAAGTTCCTCGTTATGTAGTCTTCTCCACTCCCCTGTCACCTTGTCCTCCTTAGGCCCAAATATCCTCCCCAGCACCCTAATCTCGGACACCCTCAGTCTTTGTTCCGCCCTCAGTGTGAGACCAAAACAGTAAATAATAAATACCTGCATAAAAGTGATTAACAATAATAATAATAATAATAATAATAATAATAATAATAATCTAGTGTAACCGATTTAAGTGTAACAACAAAACAACGACCATTCCGTGTGTTATTTCTATTTAAACACATTTCTTTCGGAATTACGAAAGAAATGACATCTGGTGTAGAACTGCATTGATGAATTATAAAGTACGTAACGGCCTCCATTAATTCCGTTAGACTTTCGTTAGTTAAATACTAACAAATGCTTATTCCTGCAACAGAACATCTACTGTGTTATGTACCTTTAACAGAGCAAAGCTGCGATTCATGTGCGAATTACCGAACTTTTCACATGATTTATCCTAATTTAATACGACTCCGAAAATAATTAATATAAATGTGGTGGGAAAACTAAAAAGAGATGAAATACTCTGTGCTATAATTATCCGTAACGAAGATGCAGTCACATCAAAATATTTCAAATATACAAGACCTTATTAATTACACATAAAAATCACGAAGGAACGTAAGAATGTTGGGGGAAACGGACTGTGAATACTCACCGCCTCGCTACAAGAACACAGATCAGCGCCTGTCTATTGCAAAATTAATATCAGTCCTACTCAAGTACACTGTAAAATAATTAATATATGTCTAAGAAAATACGATTATATAACACATATATACTAGAGGCCTTCGTATAGTTTATAATAAATACTTTAAAATTAGTTCTGTATTTATTGAATATTATTCAAATATAAAATCGATATTTAGCAGACGTTGTGTACTTTTGCCTAACTGTTTAAAGCCTAGCGGTAACTTTACATACCGCCAGGTTTAACATTAAAAAATTCTGCGTGGTGCCCACATTGCGTTTATGTGTTTTGTACGGATCTCAGAACAAACAGCAACTTTTGCCTTATAAAACATTAAGAGATTGGTTTTTATAACCGAAGTGAACAGTGTTTACAGCGCGGTAGGCACTGAGTCCTTATATAAAACAGATACGCTTCGTCTTTAATCTAATAACCTGAAGGCCAAATACATCTACATTGCTTGCATCGACTTAATTCGTTACAAATTTAAAATCACTTACAAATTCAATTTTAAATTGTCACATTTTACATACACACTCTATTCTGTTTTGTCAGTTACTTGTTACTGTCTTAATTCAATTACACATTTCGTGTCAAGTACACTGAGTTATTTTAACTTTTTCTTTTCTTTGAGTGTAAGGTCAGGCGGCAGAGTCGGAATCTCCCGCCTACAAGTCGGTCCGGCATGTACCACATAATGTCGCTTCTACGCTGTGCTGTCTACCAACAATGAAAGCACATTTATGTGACACAGTACATGCAGGGCATGACACATGCAGAAAGCTGTTTCACGTGTTAAGAGCAGAAAGTGTGATTCGCTGTGATAGAAATTTTGTTCCTGTGCTGGAAAAGAAGAAAATACAATTTACAATACAGAATATTCATAAAGTACAAAGCCTGTGGATAGAAGAAGACAGAAATATTGGTAGAAAGCCATCTGGTATCACAGTGCAAAATATGGGGAACCAGGCTAGAAAATTGGCGTCAAAAGTGTAACTTTAAAGGTGCATGTGATTTTAGCAATAAATTTCCTGACATAATAACTATATTGTGTGGTGATGGTCTTATGGACTTCATCCATCGTCCGAAGAGTAAAATATTAAAAATTAAAAAATTAAAATCATGACATTTCGGAAGCTGGCTCTGCTTCCGTCTTCAGGTGAAAGAAAGGGGGAGAACAGAAGAACACCTACTCTGTTCACTGGAGTGATGGAGGCTAGCTCTGTCTAAGGGGCCTCCATTCATCTGAAGAAGGAAGCAGAGACAGACTCCGAAACGTCGTGATTTTAATTTTTTAATTTTTAATATTTTACTCTTCGGACGATGGAATAAAGTCCATAAAACCATCACCACACAATATTATACAGCATCGTCAAAACATTTTAGAATTTATAATAATTATATTGTCTCTAACGTTACGAATAAATTGTTGCGGCTGAGAAACCGTGTGAAGTGCCTGTCTGAACTGAGAACCCCCTACACATTAGCAAGCTAGAACACTTACGAATAAGACAAAAATTACGACTCTTAATTTTGTTTGATTATTTGATGCCTACAACTCTTACTGAAAACCATACAGAATGCAACACATTTACTAAGTTTGTTTACAACACTTTTGCTTCAGACATCCTCCGTTTCGATAATTGTGCACAGAAAAACGTACATTTCTTAACGTCGGCTCGCTGTTGCTACTCTTCGATTTTAACCAAAGTTTCGTTTCGCAGTCCTTCCCTCTTATACCTACTTGTTCACAGCAGGTGTCGAGGTTGTTTATTTTCACTTGATCACACTCAAACACGCGCCACATTCGGTAGGACTCCTCTGGACGGGGGATTGGCCCGTCGCAGAGACCTCTACCTGACAACACAAACATTGTACAAGATAAAAAAAATCCATGCCCCCGGTGGGATTCGAACCCACGATCCCAGCAAGCGCTCGGCCGCAGACCCACGCCTTAGGCCGCGCAGCCACTGGCATCGGCAACCAAAAGTATAATGTTCCAAAACTGTAGTTAAACTTGTCAAAATGAAATCAGTAAGGGATCCTCGAACCCTTTGATTGATACAGAAGGAACGAACGATATAAACGGTCCAAATGGCTGCAGCCGCTCCTACAAGGACGCCATCCACTCAGATTAAAATTTTCATTGGGTGTTCCAGGCGAAATTTCAAATGAAACTTTTGCACGAAACTCCACAGCCCAATGAGCAAACTCTGTTGTAGAGGTTATAAAAGGATAATTTCAAAGAATTCCATCAGACTGAGCCAAAACTAAACTCTTTCGGGGGAAAAAAACGGCTACTTTCGGGTCGACATTATTCGTCCTTAGGCTGCCAAACAAGGGCATGTGCGTTATCTTCAGAATGCGACTACCTTTACGAAATGAGGACAGACACACCAATGAATGCGTTCTGAGAACGGGGCAGCTGAGAATAAAAGTATTTGGATCTACGGAAGGGAACGAAATAACGTGAGAAAATCATTCGCTTCGATTCAAATCCTGTACCGTGTCAAGAGGAGGAGCACGTAGTTAGTTTGGGGCCCATATGGTTTATGATTGGGGGGGGCGGGTGCAGCTATGTCTTTTAAACGTTATTTTATATAGAGTCTATCCCACTTATAACGACGTCCCTTTATAAGACACCTCGTATATAACGTCAGATATTTTGTGGTACCAATTAATTCCTCACTGTTAGCCATAAGATTGTACTACTCGGTTACAACGACACTCGTTTATAACGACATAAAATATCCAGTCCCTTTCATGACGTTATAACCGAGGTCCACTGTATATAAATACGAATTTACGGGAAATGAACGCGTTTCTGGCTCTATAGACTGGTTCACTATTAAAATAAATGCTATTGCACTGGGATATAACAGCTTATGTATGTATAACAGACAACACATAGTTTAAATACATATAAAAGCAATAAAAGCGACAGATATTACTAAGCACATAGGCAGGAGAGAAGAATAAAGTGATTAATAATTGTTTGTTGAACCTGCAAATAGAATTAAGATAAACTGTGCAATTAGTGATTGTCAAATTAGTAATGTGCTCTTGGCATAACACACGAACTACCACAGAAGGAAGAGAATTGACAGATATAAAGGTAAAAATACGTGTTCTTTAAAATTCCTGATCAGTATTGTAACAATACATTTTTTGGTACAGAAAATACTTTTGCTGCGGAACACGTTCTTAACCTGTTAATGCCTAGCGGTAACTTTACGTACGACCAGGTTTAACATTAAAAAATTCTACATGGTGCCCACACTGCGTTTATGTGTTTTGTACGGATCTCAGAACAAACAACAACTTTTGCCTTATAAAACATTAAGAGATTGGTTTTTATAACCGAAGTGGAGAGTGTTTACAGCGCGGTACGTACTGAGTCCTTACATAAAACAGATATGCTTCGTCTTTAAAGGGTTAATGTGACACTCATATTTAACGTCGGAATTGAGTATAATTGGATTTTGAATTATATCAAGCATAAACCCCCGCAGTAATACATTTAAATTCAGAAAAGCAAATCTGACGTTGTTCTTACACAAATTCCAGATACGTTTTGCAATCCACATGAAATACTGTAGAGAGAAAAGATTTTTTCTAACACGTTACGATTCAGAAATATTACACATCTTTTGTAAGTTACATACTTTATAGTGCCGGAATTATATATGAAATCTAGAGACAATGGACGACAAAATCAAAATTGTTTTGTTATAAATTTTCTTATTCGTACAAAAACCTTAAATTATACGAAGTTAATACACTTTTTGTTTTGCTTGCGCAGTCTAAATGCGCGCTAGCAAAAAAACAAAAAAAAAGTGCACCAAATTCGTCCCAGAAAGTGACGACTGCACTGCCCAGAAAAGCCACTTACATGTTATTTGCCTAATTTTCGTGAGAGAAAACAGTAAAAATATTACTGAACCATAGTAGTTCTTTAATATTACTATATAATCAAACCATGACACACCAATTTTTTGTAAAAATTTAATATTCCTCTCTTTTGTCTTTTTATTTCATGTTTAGACCTACATATGTTTTGTTGTAAGTTATTCCTGAGGATAACATAAATCAAACAATAAAAATGTTGTTAAATATAAATTAAAATTAATTTGACACCTGACGACAAAATAGCACCTATTATCAGTGTAAAATAATAATAATAATTATTGTTAATAATAATTGTTGTTGTAGACTAGAATTAAAATCAATTAAAAATCACTATTGTCTTGGATGTAATGTTGTGTGTTTTCTTAAATCTCTAATAAATCAGGGCAGATGTTTTCATAACCTGAAGATGAACACATATATTTCTCTGAAAGATTGGTGGGTATGTACCCAAAATACACGACGGTAGCCCTCATGGTCACCACTCTGGAAATCTCAAATTTCACAAAACATATCAATTTTTTGTGGACAACTCTGAAATACATTTCATATTACGTATTTTCTGTACCATAAAATAATCATACCTTTGTAAAAGAAAACCTTAGATTGACTTAAGCTAAAGAAGTGTACAAATTTAAGATTGGCCTGTAAAGTCCACATAGAAATTGGCTGTCAGTGGCCAACATATAGCAGAAAAGCACAAGACAGTAGCACACAAGACAGTAAGCCACTCTGGGAGCAGCAAGCTTTTATACGACATTAAAAAGAAACAATACAAATACAGGAGAACACAACGAAAGTTTTTCCTCAATCAGGTGGCCCGTTAGAAGAAAGTATACGTTGTTCCGTGTGGCTTGGATTAGGGTTAAATTGAAGTGACGAGTTTTCACATATATTATAAGAGCCAACTCGTGCATAATTCAAATCACAGTGCACCAAGGTTCAAAACATGTCGGGACTTCTGTGACGCTTGGTGCATTTTGATTTGAATTGCGTACGAGTTGGTTCTGATAATATATGTGAAAACATACGTACAGGATATGGACAGTTTTAAGATTGACAAGCTTCCCTTTGGTTGGGGCACTCTTTGTGTTAGCATCCTCATGAAACAATTCTGCGTTTCTGAGTGAAATGAAACATTCCAGCAGTTTTACCTCTTAAAATCATATTCAACATTAGTACTGCTGAAATAATTGATTTTATCCTGGTAATAATTAGGGTTCATCGAGAAGAATGAGATGGGCGGGGCATGTAGCACGTATGGGGGAAAAGAGATGTGCATACAGGATTTTGGTGGGGAGACCTGAGGAAAGGCGACAACTTGGGAGAGCCAGGCGTAGATGGGAGGATAATATTAAAATGGATCTTCAAGAAGTGGGATGGGAGCATGGACTGGATTGAGCTGGCTCATGTTAGGGACAAGTGGCGGGCTGTTGTGAAGGCGGTAATGAACCTCCGGGTTCCATAAAATGCGGGGAAATTCTTGACTAGCTGAGAAACTGTTAGCTTCTCAAGAAGGCCTCTGCTCGATGGAGTTAGTTAGTTAGTTAGTTAGTTAGTTAGTTAGTTAGTTAGTTAGTTAGTTAGTCAGTCAGTCAGTCAGTCAGTTAGTTAGTTAGTTAGTTAGTTAGTTAAGAATTAGGGTTCAAAGAAGTCCTTGCAACGAATTCTCACAGCCAAAAGGCACGGAGGTTAATTCTGTTTATTTCTTATGGATTAAGCACGTACATAATTTATGATTTAGCCAAGTAATAACGAAATAACTCGTTTTAAATATAGCTGAAGGTCGAGATACGTTCCAGAGCTTTGATATGTCAATGTTGCTGTTACAGCCTTCTGCGTAATGACACTGAGGCTGCGTTTTCTCGAGCTACGAACATTCCTAAGAAGCTTGTTCAATAACACCAACAGACGAGTACTTCACGTTCTTCCTAATTCCACGTGGTAAATCGGTGTCCTTTCCGCTGATATTGGTGTAATAACCATCATCATCACTCCATGGAGCAGAGGCCTTCTTGAGAAGCTAACAGTTTCTCAGCTAGTTAAGAAATTCCCCCCATTTTATGGAACCTGGACGTTCATTACCGCATTCACAACAGCCCGCCACCTGTCCCTAACCTGAGCCAGCTCGATCCAGTCCATGCCCCATCCTACGTCTTGAAGATTCATTTTAATATTATCCTTCCATCTACGCCTGGGTCTCCCAAGTGGTAGACTTCCCTCAGGTCTCCCCACCAAAACCTTTTATAAATCTGTCTTTTCCCTCTACGTGCTACATGCCCCGCCCATCTCATTCTTCTTGGATCATCATCATCATTTCTGTACTTGTTTTCATGACTTCCTATAAGCCTACAAATTTAAGAATCGACTTCATTTATTATTATCGTTAATTAATTAAATCATCAATAAAGACGTATAGGGAAATGGAATAACACATCCACAGATTCTTAACTTCAACACTAGACGGAGACACCTTCTCAGATCATATCCTGGCCGCTTTGCCGGTGGGGCAGAAGACCCCAAATAAAATTTACCCCGGAACATACCACGAATGCCCAGAGGGGGAGTACAGTTATAGCTCTACTCGTACTTGAACCTCAGTGATATATTGGGGTAGGTTGGCAACGCCAAGACCCGGCCGCTTTACCCCCAGGAAAGAGACCCGACACTCGCTGTATAGGAAGCTGGGTGGGACCCAGGGCCGGACTATGTCGCCCCCACCGGGATTCGATCCCCGGACCGTCCAGCCCGTAGCGCGTCGCTATACCGACTGAGCTACGCTTACTGAATAGGGGACAGTGTGTAATTTACACAGGTCTTGGCGCCACTGTCGGGAATCACGCGCCAGTCATTCAGGCTGTGTTAACTGACTAAAGTAACTGAGCTACCTCGTGTCTCATTATGATTATATTATTATTATTATCATCATCATCATCATCATCATCATCATCATCATCATCATCACAGTCAGTAACATTAAGAGCAATATTGGTGGCGTTAAGCTACTTCGTTCAATGAAGTCAGACTGCAACAAATTTTAAGCCGACAGAAAAACTGCAGGAATTTCACAATGAATAACATTCAAATAAAACAATCAAGAAACACCAACAACTATCACAAGTAAAATCACCAACGAAATGCACTGTATGTGATAAAATCACTTTTATTCACTTATTCTGTCTTACCCCAACATGTTTCGGCGCAGCATGATGCCATCTTCAGGGGGATCGTGCAGATTTAAGACCCTAATCACTCGGGCGATGTTTACATACAATATTAAAAGAAGTGGTTGCTAAAAGCATAACGTGTACACATACGCAGTACTTTTTCAGTTTGTTAAAACTTGATAAGGGCTGGTAAAATGGTAGTACACAACGTCATGATCAAGGTCAACACCACACTTTACTGTTCATGCCGTGTTCATTCATACTGTTCATTACCAGCCCTTCTCAAGTTTTAACAAACTGCAAAAGTACTGCGTATGTGTACACGTTATGCTTTTAGCAACCACTTCTTTTAATATTGTATGTAAACATCGCCCGAGTGATTAGGGTCTTAAATCTGCACGATCCCCCTGAAGATGGCATCATGCTGCGCCGAAACATGTTGGGGTAAGACAGAATAAGTGAATAAAAGTGATTTTATCACATACAGTGCATTTCGTTGGTGATTTTACTTGTGATACAAAAAAAGGCACGGTGAAAACAAAGTGCAAATAACCAACAACTCTTGTTTGATTTACTAAACCACACATACGCACATCTTTATAAAGTCTGTCCCAAACAACACAGTTAACCGTCTGTATTTCAATGACGGGCCGCGATAACTCGGTCGGTATAGCGACTCACTGCAGGCTGGACCGTCCGGGTGAGGGGCGACACTTTCCGGGCCGTCCACCGGCCCACCGATCCTATTGTACAGTGTGTATCGGGTATTTTGCCTGGAGGTAAAGCGGCCCGGGGCGCGGTGCTGACCACCACCCCCTTCTGGTGCCGAGTTGTGAATACGCTGGGGCTACCCCTCCGCCTACCCTCTGTGCGTGTATAGGCGTGTCAAGGGGTGATCTTTAACTTTACGTGCCATTAATAAAATGTAAATGAGACGAGAGATACGAAATTACATTAAAGTTACGAGAAAGAAACGAGTCGTTGTTTTAGATTATTCAGATAATTAAAAAAATTTTATTTTCTGTTTAAGGATTTTAACTGCT
Source organism: Coptotermes formosanus (assembly GCA_013340265.1). NCBI lineage: Eukaryota > Metazoa > Arthropoda > Insecta > Blattodea > Rhinotermitidae > Coptotermes > Coptotermes formosanus. Next base: position 269,344 of record BLKM01000050.1, read on the forward strand.
CTCAAATAGAAAATTAGCTCGGTCATTAAAACGCCTGAAAACACTGTTGGTGTAAATGTTATTAAGTGCTATGAAGTCAAACACATAAGAAGAGAATTTGGGATAATTTATAATACAAACACTTCAGTCTTTCCGAACAATATGACGGATTAAACCCCCATGAAATTCTTAATTTCTAATGCTTCGGCATTCTCCACGATGTGCCGAGTTCCATTGTCTTCAGAAGAATGCCAACACGAGTGGAAACTTCAGGCGCAGGAGTGGGGAAATGGCGAGTTACTGAACGTACCCACTGGCTGGGCGGATATCTCGGGAAAGGTGCTATTTCTTTTGTTGCTACGTTGCTAGGCAACTCAGCACGACCTCTTCGAATCTTCTTCCTACGTTGGCTTTGCTTTTGCCTCACGTACAGCGCTGCTTGCATTCTTGATGCTGTGGTCATGTAGGGTTAGCACGGGTCACTGCTCTGTTGCTGTTCCTGTCGCTGTTGACGAAGGAAGAGTAGGAGGAGGAGAAGAAGAAGAAGAAGAAGCAGGAAGTGACGATCAGCAACAAGTTGCCGCCGATCTCGTGGGGATGTCCCAGGAAGAAGTATCTACGATTCAGGAAGCGCTTAATTGTTGTTACGTAGCTTTAAAATGTGTGCAATAAGGAAAGGAAGGGAGACGGACATATATTAAATATTTCCGTGCATAAAATTACAAATGTGATATTTTTATGGGTTAAATTTATTATCACTGGAGGTTTTGTACTTCTCCACCTTGCTGTAAGATAAGTATGTGTTAAAAACTGACAGAGTCTATTCCTAACTTAATTCCGTATAAAATGGTCAAGCTTTGCTCACTTCAAAAACCAAATAATTTCAAGTCAAGCGACACGCAAAATAAATAAATAAATAAATAAATGCTCAGAAGTAAATTCTAGTTTGATAAACACAATTGAGGATACATTTTCATTTTTGTTCATACGTAACGTTTTTTGTACAAGAGGTTTCTCAGACGACTAGGCAAAAAAATATTATTGAGTTAGATCTGTACGCTCCGTTAAAAAAAGTGAGAATTTCAGTTGAAAATTTTAGTTATCGCATTCTGTGCAGACTGCTTTACTAACCAGACATTTCTCATGTAAAATTTAGTACATAGGACATATTTGTTTTGCTATCCATTAGATATAAATTGCTGGAATTTCCAGTAAATTCCCTAGAAACATTTTGTTTGTAGAAACTAAAATATTTTCTACAAAGTTCATTATTATGTAATTTACACGCTTTGTACCAAAATGCCACTGTTAAATAACTGTGACGCGATTCAAAATAAAATCCAGAAAAGGGTTACATATATCTTGTATTCATGAAACATATAAATTTATTTCAAATTTCCAAATAAATTCCGTAATAGGTGTGGTGTATTTTAGTGCAATTTTGTTATTGATACATTCGCATTTGTTTGCAACAACGAAGGGACTTAGGTGTATTTAGAACAAATTGCGTTCTGCAGCTCCATCGCGCTGTCGTTACATATATAAATTTATCTGAATAAATCTCCATTTATACAGCAAGGAGGAAGTCACGTCTTTGAAAGAGTAAACTTCCATACTTGAGTACATTCAAAGAACTACAGCAAAGAGCAGCGTATTGTTGTAACTCCATTTCTAAAGCTGCCACAAAAGGAAAAATTTAATTACATAGGAACTAATAGTGGGGTCACCCGTCTGGTAGCAGATGCTGTAGATAACCGGTGATAATTAAGTTAACAGAGCTGCAAGTGTTTGGCTGTTAAAAGTTGCAAAATCTCATTAACAGAAAATCTCGTAACTGTACTTTCCTTAACCTTTTAAAGCCTAGCGGTAACTTTACGTACCACCAGGTTTAACATTAAAAAATTCTACGTGGTGCCCACGTTGCGTTTATGTGTTTTGTACGGATCTCAGAACAAACAGCAACTTTTGCCTTATAAAACATTAAGAGACTGGTTTTTATAACCCAAGTGGAGAGTGTTTACAGCGCGGTACACACTGAGTCCTTATATAAAACAGATATGCTTCGTCATTGAAGTGTTAAACTGCAATCTCACTTAGTACTTCGGAAAGGCACTGTTAGATGGCATTAAAATACAGTGCGTATATAATTACGCAGACACGAACTTGCTTCTCGTCAAACAGAATATCCAATTTCTTTAAAAACTGAAGATATCATTTAGAGGCCGAGATTCCAGCTCTGTCTGTTGATTGACGAGACAGGATATTTTAATTCCAGAGTTAATGAAAAATACACACATATTCGTATCTGAAATTTGTTTTCAGTGCCTTACTTCATCCCAAAGTTTTTGTTTACAAGACAGAGCAATATTTTATAGACAAATTGTTTAAACATGTACCATCTTCTGCAGTATTACGAAACTTAAAATTTTGTCACAGAACATCCCGCAAAATGCTCACAGTATGTAGACATTCTTGTCATACAAATAATTAACAGATGATTTTATAATGAGGCCTGTTTCTGTTCTCTGTTAGGTAGGAGGTAAATATTTATAAATAAACTACCTAAAAGGCTTAATACAATGGCCGAAACGTTACCCATAAATAAATATAATTCGGATATTTCATTTGAACTAGAATTTAATTTCCTTTAACATTTGTTTAACAGATTTCTACCGGCTCCATTCAGCATAGCTGTGCGAATTAACAAATACAAACGCTTCTTCTACAACGACTCTTAACCTTTTAAAGCTTAGTGGTAACTATACGTACCATCAGGTTTCACGTTCACAAATTCTGCACACTGTCCACAAAATGCATTAATTTTTTGTATAATTCTTAGAAAAAAGAGCGATTATTCCTCTATATGACATTATGTTACTGGTTTCTGTAACTGAGGCGTAGTGTGTTTACTGCACGGTACGAGCGGAATCTTAATCTGTTTTTCAGCTCCGTCTTAGGCTTTAAAGGCTTAACGAAAGCTTTATAGCGGGAATTTTTTTACGACTTGACCCTGTTAAAAACCTTCCGCGAACTTTTGAATGACTAAAGCTGCAACAGCGTGGAAGGTAAAGTATTTGTTATTAGCTGTCACGTTGTACTTGTTTTAAACTCTACTGCGGTTACGAATTTACCACTTTAATTTCTATAATTTGTCCATATAATAATGCATCAAGTATATGGCCAGTGCCACGTTGTTCTAACTGATTAGACCAAACTTATTGCTTGATTTTCGCTTTCATTCAGAACGCAAGCCTTAAGCCCTCACGTTCTGCTTACGAACCCCGTAAAATTTAAAGTAACGATGTTACCCTTTTAAAACACAAAGGCTAGCTTCAGAAGTGCATTATGTAATCACGTTGTGTCTATTATTTACCAAGTTTCATCAGTTTCTGTCCCCAGTGACACCCTCCAGCAAGTAGTTTTAAATCTCTAAATTAAATAAAATTTCTGATTTTCGTAAACACTGCGTAACAGCTACCAGGGGTGTACAAATACGATCATTAATATATTAAAAGTATAATGACAGCCGTACACAATGGCAGTTATTTATATCATTAAATACAAGTACAGTCAAGCCCGGTTATAACGACATCGATTTACGCGATACCTCACATATAACATCACATGTCCTGGGGTACTTATTAATTCCTCACTGTTAACCATAATATTATACTTCTCGGTTAAAACAACACCTGTTTATAACGACAGAAAATACTCAGTGCCTTTCAAGACGTTATAACCGAGTCCGACTGTATATGTGTAAACCTCAGCATTCATCAAATAACCTGAAAGTCAGTGACAGTAATTTTTGCTACTTGAAAAAGTTAGACAGACATGCCTAGAGTTGATCATTGGGTCCAAAGGATTTGCAGGAGGGAGATGCTTGACGAATTTAGACATTAACAAGACACATTACATATATATAAGAAACAAATCGTACATAAGCAAGAGTAAGATGCAGTAACACATGAAATAGCTTATAGATGACACTGCTTGGATTGTTGACTGAAAGCGAAAAGACAAACATACATTTTGCTGATTAACACGCAGGCCTATAGATTTCTTGTCTGAACACGTATAAAGCTGAAAATGTTTCCAAATATATACACCCTTAAATTATATACACATTAAAATACTCTTACTTTAACTTCAATATTAGGCTTGAAGTATTCAGGAAGAGGAAGTACGTTTGTACCACGACACCTGAAATCAATGTGGGAAGTATAAATGCAAAACTTTACTGATACATTAAGTTAAAACACTAAACAGCTCTAAAACATCAACACTCCACTTATGTAGAAGCTGACAGGCATCTTCTGGATGAAGGTTTTGCAGATGTGAGCATTATTCAGCGTGGGACGAAGGAAGTGAGTTTGATAAGCGAATCCTCAAAAAAGAGGGAAGTCGGCCTCTAGCCTGCAGTGGATGTGGGTGTTTGTATATGTGTGAGAACATGCGCCCGCAGTGTAAGAAAACATCGCGTGCATATGCGGCCGAAGAAAAAACACTTTTAAGACTGAAATCTGCAAAACAGTTTACAAGTTTTGATGTTGACAAGGAAACTTACAAGCAAAACTTTGTGATATTTTGTTCAGTTGCTGGGTGTTCGTTTTCTTTTTTAAACATGCGTACAAGAGCGAAATATACAAGTTACCCACAAATCATTCTAACAGGTTACAGCGTTTAGAGACGTGAGTATTTCTGACGTGTGTAATAAGGCACACTCTGTATAGACAGACTCAGGAGGAAACGTCGACTTTCTGTGAGGTGACAGGATCAGTAATTTTTAGAAAAAAAAATTCATGTAAATTCTGAACTGTTACCGAGATCGAGTTGTTTGAATCCACAAATACAAAATCGTTGTGAATGGTAATAAAGAATGAGAAATTACTTAATGTTAATTTAATTCTAATTCTAATTTAATGTTTAAATCACAAATTTGTTACACAGAAATGAAACATTTGTTACAGTCCACAATAAATGTTCGAAAAACCCCACCGTCAACTTCAGTACACTTTGCAACTCGTGTGCGAAGATCGCGTGTTGTTTGAGTTGATCTTCACGTCTCTTTATGCGGGCAACAGCATCCAAAATGCAAGCGGGCAATTCGTCTCGTGTATCCACCTTTATCTTTTAAACTTCGCTCTTCACTGAACCCCACAAAAAAATCTAACGGAGTTAGGTCTCTACATTCAAACAGCTCTATCTCAGTAACCGTTCAGAACTAGTCACATGTTCATATGAATGTTTTTGTCACAATGAGCGATATTATCACCTCGCGAACTATTCACCCGTCCTCCAGTATCACCCTGTATATTAAGTTTCTCGTGCAGCAGTGTCGCATTACAGACGTGCGAAATCTGACCCAGTATACGGTGCCGAAGCTAGGGGGCGCCAATATCGTGGTTACCGCAATACACCGTAGTTCCCTATAGCAGTGCTACTACACGAAAAGTAAAGTTACAGTTAATTCCATGCTCCTCAATCTTCATAAAATCTTATTTCGCTGATGGCACTCACGAGAAATTATTCCTGGCGAGGTCTGGGGACCGGGGATTCCCAACCAGAGGGCTGCTAAAATATAACCAGTAGAGGACGCCATATTGGACAGTGACAGACTGTAATTCTTATTGTTGTTTATATTATTATTATTATTATTATTATATTGTTGTCTTTCCATCTTTCCTTTAGATTTTCTGCCTGCAATAAAGACCTCCCAGGCTAATAAGTTTAAATAATTCTTTCACAAACCTTTCGACGCTCACAGTTACCACAGACGTCCATGTAAAGGCGCGGAAGAGAAGGCTGGGACTAAATTGGGGCCCTCAGCTGCCCGCACAATTAATGAAAAAGTTTTGACACTGAAGTACAGTTTCACGAGGCGACGTTTCTTAATAAATTTGGAGAATACCAGATGCCATTCTGTTCAGAATCTTTCCTCTCAACTACAAATAAAGGAATGCGCCGTCAATGGCAAATTTATTTATAGGGTTATCTAATATTTTATATTACATGTTTCGGCATTAATAGCCATAGTCAGATAGCTATATATATGCAGTCACCAAATACTTTGAGGGACTTCTGATTGGAACAACAATTTCAATGATAGCATAATTTCTTATTCTTTACAGTTGAAATTATTGTTGCAATTAAAACTTTTTCAAAGTGTTTTAATTTTAAATAATCCATAACGGTGCACTGAGCAATAAGGTACGGAAGTACAAGCAACAAATGCAGCTGAATGTATAACGTACTTTCATACACTTAGTTGCATTTCTGTCTTTTAATATTATAACTACTTCAGAGTACTTCGTCATTTGATATTACCAATGATTACCAAAAGGCCGAAACATGTAGCAAAAATTATTGAGTAACCATATAAATAGAATTGTGTTCGATGGAATATTTCTTCAGTTTTCATCTATATGCCTCACAACGGGATGTAAAAACCAAATCTCGCTATCTAAAAATATAAGAATTAAAGCGCACAATACTGTAATTTTTGTATGTTTTAAGTGAAACTTGACCTCTCACAGTGAGGGGCTGAGGGTGGTCACAAACAGAGTGCAAAGGGGGAGAAAATTAAGAGGAGGTGGAGTAATTGCCATAATGAGGGACTCTTTAAATTTTGTTTTGCGCAAAATTTTAATGACGTCATCAAATCAAGGAGGATGGGAGAGATAGGGCTTTGGCAAGCAAGGAAGGGTAAACAGATGTCACAGAGGATTAGGGTTGCAAGAAAATGAATGAAAGGGACTACTTGGGAGATCTAAGCGGAGATGGGAGAATGTCTGCCTCAGGACAAGAAACAATGCGAGCCCATGTGAAAGCAATATTGCAGCAGGTTTCCACAAAATTCGGGAAACGTATTGAATAACCCAGCATCTATTACCCACATCAACGGTTCCCCGCCTTTTATGTATGTGACCCTAAATTAGCAAATGTTTTGTGACCCGCGACCCTACCATGGAAAAGGAAATAGTCATTGACATTTACTGTAAATGAACTCATACTAATGCATTTTCTGGAACACTACGTAGCACTGCCACTTATTAAAAAATATTAAATTCATAATGTCACTTGTCAAATCCAATATTTTTGGGATAATATTAAATACATAAAACGTGGAAGAAACAAACCTTTATTTGAAGAACTCGTGCATTAATTTAGATAGAAATTTTTATTTTTCATTTTTTCGCAATTATCGAGTTCTCCATAAAACCCTCTCGCGACCCTGCGTTAGAATCCACCGCGACTGGGTCGCGACTTGAGGCTGGGAAGCACCGACCTACACAAAAAGAACACCGCTTTGTGCAGTTAGTTGAACGTGTCGTAAGCTAGTTAAACGTTCTGAATTACGCAACAATTTTAACAATTTCAACCCACTTCGATACGCAAAACTCCAAACAATATCCTGCGTTTGATTGCTAACTTGATACGCTAAGCTAATCCCACGTGCGAGCACTGCTTCAGTCACTCACGTTAGACGGACGTCCGGATACTTGGAAGCGAAATCAAGTCTGGCAATTTTTGTTCCTTAAACGACAACCATCAACGCCCAATTTTCAAACTAATCTTGACAGAACACCGAATCCGTCGTTGCTACAGATCTACTACAGTAGTTCTGAAAGCAATGTGGGCAAGAATATACTAACTAACTAACTAACTAACTAACTAACTAACTAACTAACTCCATGGAGCAGAGCTCTGCTTGAGAAGCTAACAGTTTCTCAGCTAGTCAAAAAATTCCCCGCATTTTACGAAACCGAAAATTTCATTACCGCATCCACAACAGCCCGCCACCTGTCCCTATCCTGAGCCAGATCAATCCAGTCCAAGCCCCATCCCACTTTTTGAAGATCCATTTTAATATTATCCTCCCATCTACTCCTGGGTCTCCCAAGTGGTCTCCTTACCTCAGATCTCCACACCAAAACCCTGTATGCACCTCTCCTTTCCCCCACACGTGCTACAGGGCCTGTCAATCTCATTCTTTATTTCATCACTCGAATAATGTTTGGTGAGGAGCACAGATCATAAAGCTTTTCGTTATGTAGTCTTCTCCATTTCCCTGTTACCTCGACCCTCTTAGTTCCGAATAACTTCCTCATTACCCTACTCTCGAACACACTAAAACACTAAAGTACACTGCAAAAATACAAGGTGTTGGCGGTGGTTGTGTTGTCTGGATACATCTGGACCAGGCTGGAGAGTAACGCCGGATTTTGTGAATGAGGCAACAAAAACTCGCGTCCTATAAAATGCAGAAAATTTCTTGAGTGGCTCAAAGACTTTGTCTCAGAAGGACACTGCTCCATGAGTTACTTATTTGTTCAGAAATTAAAAACAAAACCGTCTCCACGACGATAGTATTGCTTAATACTAATAACAGAGAAGGTGTTCACAGACCCCTGAACACAGGCCACAAAAAGAGGATTCTTGAACGTTATTTTAGCCACGATTCTTCACCCTTGTCAACACGACAGTTGTAAACGTTCCAGAATTAACAGTCCATTTTCTGTGCGTTCCAAGTGCTTTGGTGAGTAGGGTAAGTTGCGAAACTGATTTCTAAAGTGCAAAATTAATACTACTTCAGGTTTAATGTGTTCCATGTCCGTGCACTATATTATACAAAAACACTAATCACCAACAAATGCACAAAGAGAGTTTTATCATCAATCGTATCATACTCCTACACGTTTCGGCCCTGCTGGGTCATCTTCAGGGAGAACTTTTTTGTTATCGTTGTACTACGGTTGCACTTTACAGTTGAGTGAGAATGTGCTGTTGACTGTGTACTGCGTGAACTCTCTGCGGTCCGGGCCTGCAGGCCCGGACCGCAGAGAGTTCACGCCTCCAGTACACAGCCAACAGCACATTTTCACTCAGCTATAAAGTGGAACCTTAGTGCAAAGATAAAAAAAAAGTTTCTCCCTGAAGATGACCCAGCGGGGTCGAAACATGTAGGAGTGTGTTCCGTTTGATGATAAAACTCTCTTTGTGCATTTGTTGGTGATTAGTGTTTTTGTACAACCACAGGTTCTATGCTTGAGTCACATTTAGAGGTTCGCTCTGTACACAATTCCATTCAAGTTCACAAACCTACGTACGTTCCGTACAGAACACAAGGTGTCACTATCCAGTGCTTCAGAACACTACACCATACAATCCTACACACAAAGTAACGATAGAGTCATTCTGGAAAATTCTGTAATTGAAATCTTGGATACCAAATCATCTCAGAGAAACAATACTGCTGTTTCACATTATAAAATTTTTAAATTGTAGCTGTTAATGGTGGGTGTTAGAAGATGAGATTTCCAGAAGTACCATTCGGCCAGTGGCAGGATTTCATATGATATTTACACATTGAAAATGGCTGAGAAAAAAATAATTGCTAATAGAAATATTTTCAACATATTCTAGTATTCTAGATCGTTCTAAGTACAAGAGTTGCATAATGTAACTGAAGATAAGATATTGGAATAAAGAAAACAATTATGGGTTACATTTTATTTTCACGTTAAGATATTTGGTCTGCAGATTGGCTGCCTGAATTTGCGATTCACTAAACAATTTGACAATAAAAATTCATTACTCAAGTCCTTGTCCAATATCTGAAGTATATTTAACAGACATGACATTTCAGAATTTTGCTGTGCTCCTACTTTTGATGCAGGTCAGGATTCAGAATTTGAAACTGAAGTTTTAAATTCCTTTCTGACAAAGGCGCTATCAAAGCCTGGATGCATTTAAAATAAATAGACAGGTTTCACAAATCTTTTTCCTTGGGGCCACTACAACGATCTCCATCGAAAGTCCTGCCCGAATGGCTCTGCTTTTTGTTCGAGATGTTATTTCAAACACTGGCTGTCCTGACTGAGGATTTGCGTGGTTTTCGCTAGGGTATTCCAAGCAAATTACGGGAAAGACACTTAAATTTTGCCGCATCTTTTTGAATGCTTTATTTGCCAATCATCATATCTAAGATACTCTAAGCTAACAAGCTGAAATACTTAAATGCTGGAAAACACAAGCCAAAAATATGAACTGCCATCAGGTCATGTAGCCTGGCAGTTATGTAAATAACATTTCGAAGGAAGCTGATGCCTCGATCTTCAGGGTAGAAGAGACTGCAGTAGCAAGCAGCAGTCTCCCCAGAAAATGTCGGTTCACAGCTACCAGAGCAGACACTGACATGTCCCACAAAATGACGCCCTTAATATTCAGAGCCTAGAGAAATCCACAACCTCACATATTAAAAAATGATATAAATACGTATTATTGCCCTATAAACATTAATCGATTTATATCTATAACAAATATACGATAATTTTAATTTGAAATAGACCTTTTATAGTAAACAGGTTATATAATCCTTGCTCCTTGAAGGTTTAATTGACATTTAAGTGGTAATGTTTCGATAATATCTGTTGTTTCAACGTCTAAAGCACTCAATCCACGATGACAGAGATACGAGACCGATGATAGGACCTGTAAACTTTTTCCAGTTTCATAAACAGCAAACTTTGAGAGAATGGTCACATTATTCCTTCATGATTTACCATTTATACAAATATTCTATAATAAACACATAAATGTCTAAATGAATTCTGTAACCCTGAAAACGTCTGACGTCAGAGAAAACTCAGAATCCTCAGTAAAGAGAGAGAGGTAAAATTTAAATGGCTGGATAGAATGAATAATTTTGTGAGACACACAACTCAAGTATGTCTGTATAATTCAGAAATAAACGATGACCATAAATACTAATTTCTAACATTTTTCTTACGCCATTTATTTCAGTATTTACTGTTCAGTGTTGAGAACTCAGTTCTTGCAATACGCAACTTCTATTAATGACCATATCAACAAAGTAACGGAATGACTGTTTCCAGAACAACTCTATGACAAATCACCAACCTCTGGGGATAAATCGGTGCTACCGAAACTGGTGATACAACCATTCAATTCGGAGTAAGTCGGTGGTTCAAGCAACTGAGCCTGCGCATCTCTCGACATTTGCAGTAATTCGTCATGGTTTTGTACTTGAAGTTGGTGGGACTGGTGGTGTCGGAGGGGAGGTACTGGTGTTGATGGAGGTTTGTACGACGGCCGCTGCACCTCAGCAGCCAGCTGCCTCTGCTGACGTCTGGCCTGCCTCCGAGCAAGAGAGAGGCCCCCAGCAGCAGCATACATTGCTACCAACTTCTTTTATTCTCTTGATTGCTGCAGGTGATTGTTGCTTATTGTACTGAAAATAAAACAGCCAGAAATATCTATGCTAAAGATCGCTTATGTATGTATGTAAAGGCATTCCGTTTTGTAAACAGGCTGTAGTGCATAAAACGTTGTGCAAAATTTGTTAATATAAATTTATATAAATTTTTTAGTGCTGGGTTCAGTTGCATTACAATACGTGCAGAAAAAAACTAAGCTATTCTAGACACACAGAATTTTAATCCGCGGATTATTTTTATCCTCTATTCAGGCATATTTCATATTAGGTCCATATTAAACAAACAGGTGCGAATAAAAAACAAACATACGCTGTCTATGTGAAATAATAACCGTCCACAGCCAAGGTTATATAGTTTTATTTAGAGAATAAGAGGGACTAATTTCTGTCCTTTTGGGCCATCTTCAAGTTCTGTACTTATCCTATTCTTTACTCTGTTTTAAAACAATTTTAAAACAATTTTATAACACAAAAACACTAATCACCAACAAATGCACAAAGAGAGTTTTATCATGAATCGTAACACACTCCTACATGTTTCGACCCTGCTGGGTCGTCTTCAGGGAAAACTTTTTGTTATCGTTACACTAAGGTTACACTTCATAGATGAGTGAGAATGTGCTGTTGACTGTGTACTGCGTTGTTTTTGAAGGCGTGAACTGTCCGCGGTCCGGGCCTGCAGGCCTCCAGAAACAACGTAGTACACAGTCAACAGCACATTCTCACTCAAATATAAAGTGCAACCTTAGTGTAAGGATAACAAAAAAGTTTCTCCCTGAAGATGACCCAGCAGGGTCGAAACATGTAGGAGTGTGTTAAGATTGATGATAAAACTCTCTTTGTGCATTTGTTGGTGATTAGTGTTTTTGTATAATATAGTGCACTGACATGGAACACATTAAATTTTATAACAATTGACCACAATTTATAACACACAATTATGTATGTATTTGACCTGTAAAAGAGAATGCCTTCTTCTTATTTACGTCGAGTTTTGTAACAATAGGATAACAACAGAGCCTGAGGATGGCCCAAAACAACCGAAACTGGTAGCTCTTATTCTTTAAATAAAACTGCATAACATTGGCTGGAGACGGTTGTTATTTCACATACACTTGGTATAGGCCAACTGGGAAAATGAACGTCAAAATAAAAAATATATATGCATGCTTTCACATAATTTTTAGACGGATAGTGTTATAATTATAGAAAAACACAAGTACGCAGTGAAATTAGATTCAAATGTAATTAAAACTTCAGTTATTTTTTTATTATGCCGATATAGGGGGTCCAGAGCAGCAGCCGTCATAGCCCTGGTGTGTTACCGCTACAACGAAACAAACAACAACGCTGGGGTACAGATCCATCATGCATGTGTTTGTATTTATCTCTTCTTTAGGGGAATTTATAAACTAAACTTTTAAACGTTCGATGCGGTACAAGAGTCAGCGTCTACTGTTTGTTGAAGAGAAATCAGGGATTCTTTACACTTTCTAAAAAAGACTGAACCAAAAAAAATATATATTATGCTGTGTCATTTTACCATTTTATTTATGCAAAATTTAAAAGCAAGCTGTAACAGAGTTTAAAATATATGACCTCCCCAGTTACTGAAAATTTGTCCATGAAAATACTATCAGTTTTGAATATAAATGTCTAAAGAGACTTCCTGTAGTAACAAAAAATTCTGGAATGTTTAATTACTGAAATCTCTATGATTTTTGGTTTACTGTAGACCCCAAATTAAATCAAAACCTATAGAATGAACACATGAAATTTAAGCGGGTTTAATGCAACGTTGCTCATGGACGGAAGAGAAAAGCAACAAAAACTAAACGGATGCAGGTGGGTAACATGTTAAAAATTTTAAATGGCGCTGCTTTGAGTTTCCTCCCCCTGTCACCAGTGGCGCTGACATATCAGTTATCGCAAATGACACCCCACATGAAGGCAGCTTAGTGTGAGTTCCGGCATAACGAATCGAAGTTTGTGATTAGACAGCACAGGGGATTTCGCAGGCAGTTTAGTGCGGAACCACTAAAGAAAATATCCACGTACAAGTGGCGTACGTTTTTTCAAGAGAATGGCTGAGTTTATAAAGGGAAAGGTCCCGAAAAACTACCAGCCATAGAAGTTAGTTAAATGAAAAGCAAGCGGCTTTTGTTCCTAGTCCAAGAACATCAAGAAGACAATGTGACTGACAATTGCACGTGCTGCAGTCAACAGTTCACAAAATTCTGCAAACTTTTTGCGATACAAAATTACAAATACGAATTGTTGCAACACATAACAGCTCAAGACATAGAAGTTTTGGTACACATTTTTGTATGATGTTACTTCAAAACCTTAAAATGATTGAATGTTTACACCCAAAATTTACTTTGGTGACGAATTCACTTTCTGTCTCTCCGGGTATGTTAAGCGACATAACACTACAATATGGGACAGCAACAGTCCGAATGCAGTGAATGAATGTGCAGCGGGCAGTCTCAGGCTCAATGTCTGTCATGCTGTGTGGAAAGAGCAAGTGTCTGGTCGAGTCCTTCCTGTTTGCCGAGAACACTGTGACTAGTGTAGGCATGTTGCAGGAATTCCTTGTGCCGATTTTGAAAGAAGAGGCTTTTAAACTTTTAAAGCCTAGCGGTAACTTTACGTACCACCAGGTTTAACATTAAAAAATTCTACGTGGTGCCCACATTGCGTTTATGTGTTTTGTACGGATCTCAGAACAAACAGCAACTTTTGCCTTATAAAACATTAAGAGACTGGTTTTTATAACCGAAGTGGAG
>BLKM01000050.1:288774-301564 GCA_013340265.1 Coptotermes formosanus
AAACAGCAACTTTGCCTTGTAAAACATTAAGAGACTGGTTTTTATAACCGAAGTGGAGTGTTTACAGCGCGGTACGCACTGAGTCCTTATATAAAACAGATACGCTTCCTCTTTAAAGGGTTAAAGTCCATGCCAATACGATGCGTAACACCAGGTTTTAAAACTAAAATCTCTGCTTGTTTCGTAGAGTGTATGTTGGGTGTTAACATGTTTCTCACAATAAATACGTGTTGACTATTACCTCAGTTTAAGACGTCCTTGATTTAATGTGCACCATTGATTTACTGATATTAGGTGTTCATACAAAAACATTCGTTTTATGATTGTTTTACTCTTTGTGTGTTTTGCTGTCTATTTTGTGTGTTCTGTGTTTGGTATTGTTTTGTGTGTTGTTTCTCCTTATGTATATAGTTGTTTCTTTTCTATTTGTGTATAGTGTACGGACCACTGCCACCGGGTGAAAACCCAATTGCAGTTAATAAATATCGTAACCTATCAAAAACAGGCAAACGACTGTAGAAGCAACCGTTGATTTAATAATAGATTTTCAGAAAGGAAAAAAATATATTAAAATAGGAGCTTTCAGTCTTAAACTTCTGTGTGTTAACAATCACCAACCAAAACAAAACTGAAAATTTAAATTAAAAATATTTCTATTCATTCTCTTCTTTACGGGTGCGGCCAGAACCATACTACGAATCTGCAAATTATTCAAATTTTCCTTTTAAATCAGAGTACACAGTAATAGATATTTTTCATAAGATACAGTTCCCGCGAGACACACAGCAAACAGCTGTGTTGGCGGTAGCCAAGCACTAGTTTGTAAGAAATCGCTAAGACACAGAACCTCCTTGAGAATGGTGCACTTATTCAGCATAACAATATATATTACGCTCACCGTCTTCATATACCTCCTCCAGGACTTTTCCCATCGTCACACAAATATGAACACTAAAAATACGACGTTTCGGGAGAAACTTCTCCCTTAATCAGGTCCTACTCAGGTCAACAATAGGACCTGAGGAAGGGAGAAGTTTCTCCCGAAACGTCGTGTTTTTAGTGATTTTATTGGTGTGACGATGGAAAAAGTCCTGAAAGAGGTATATTAAGATAGTGACATACAACCGTTGTCTAAAACAGTGACGTTGCATATCTTATGCTGTTATGAAACAAGAGCCAGTAGCAAAGGACCACCGCACCTTAAAGCATTTGATCCAAATATCTTCACATGTAACAACAAAATAAATATTTGCTATTTTTTATTATCCTCCTGCATTTCTCTGCCCCTGTAGGCCATCTTCAGGCAGGTCACTTAAAAAGGAATACATTTATAATAAATGCTGACCTCCTGAAGATGGCCTGTGGAAGACGAAACAATTAGAAGAAGCATAAAAAAGTAACAAATAGTCATATACTTTTACAAGGTACTAAGTTGGATTGAATATTCTAGTCATTCTATTGCAACGAATATGGATAACCAGTGAATCAGTTCCATCTATTTCATATCTGCAAGACACACTACTCCATAGTTCGTACTGATACCAACCTCCCACAGAGGCTGGGCCTCACAAGTCAGCCGTTTGAATAAAAAATTCAAAAAAATATATTCCTGCGTTTACTCTTTTCCCACATCCAATTTAAATTTTAAATTGTCTACTTTACAAACGCACGCATATTATTCGCCCTATTTTCTCCTTATACACAGACACGCCCTAAATAAAGTAACATTTTTAACAAATATTTTGTAACGTACATTCCGAATACGCGAGTAACTTTTATAAAATTTATTTTACTTTCCCCATTTTGGCTCATCTTTCGAATTTCATTGACCAATAAACAACAGCCTTATATACGGGAAGTAAGCGAGTCTATTCAGTCCAACACAATGACACTTCAACCCTTGTTTCAACATCGATCTTCAGTCCCAGAGTGCATGCGTATTCTTCTTACCACTTGCACACAGCACGTTATGAAGAAACCCCCCATGACCTTTCAGTTGACCCACTTCCTTACCCAGTTACCTGATGCGCTGGAATGCAGCCAAGCTATGTACGCTGCAGTTATGTTCTTGTTTGATCCACAAGCAAACAATCGACTACAGCCGTCTACAGAGAATATTTCAGAACAGCCAATATTTCACATGCATTGATTTAACTGCGACTCTTCCCTGTTGTTACAAACTTCTCTAACGGTTTTTCATTTCCTTCCCTTTTCTTTTCGTTGTAAAGAACATGTTATGGCGCGTATATTTGCTGTTAAGATATTTTCGTTTACTTCAGGTCGGTCCTTGCAAAAAATCTTCTTTTCCTGAGGTATTTTGACCTCAATTATTTCTCAAGCATCGGCCTTGTGCCGGTGCATGACTTGGGAAGGCTGGGTGTTGATTCAGATTGAGAACCCAGATGAAGCAGGCGGAACAGGTCACTAAAAAACTTTTCTACTTAAAACACCTAAGGCAAATGTCAGTTCGATATGTATTTAAACATTCAAAAACGAAACTTAATCTGTTTTATATAAGGACTCAGTGCGTACCGCGCTGTAAACACTCTCCACTTCGGTTATAAAAACCAGTCTCTTAATGTTTTATAAGGCAAAAGTTGCTGTTTGTTCTGAGATCCGTACAAAACACATAAACGCAATGTGGGTACCACGTAGAATTTTTTAATGTTAAACCTGGTGGTACGTAAAGTTACCGCTAGGCTTTAAAAGTTTAACGTAGTTGCTCAGAAATCTACAAGAAGCACTGGCATATTCAGGCCTTTCCATTGTATAACCAAAGAATCTACATATTTAAGTATCAAATTATTATAAGCCCCGTCACCTGGGGGGGGGGGTGTTAACGCAAACATTCACACCCTAACCCACGCCAACGTTCATCACGTACTATTTCGTTGACTATGAATGATAAATTCCTTTCTATACTGGTTCTTCAATTACTACTCTCTTATAAATAAGGCTCGCACTCGCCATTTTTAAAGGCAGATAAGTGAAACACATCACAAGAAACAAAGAATGACACTTCACATCAGCGATTCAGTAACCCACACTTTAACATTTTCTCACATACAGTTGTTAAAAAGAATTCTGAAGCACTGGAAAGTAATATTTTGTTAAATCATAATTATTGGAATTAAGTGACAATATAATTTTAGACATATTATAAGATAAAATTCGAGACAAGGCGATATACAAGACCGATACTTCTCAACAACAAGAAATCGATAAACGACAAAACACGCCATGAAAGAAAAATTATTTAAGTTTAACGGTCAATCAACTCTTTCTTTATATAATTTTTCCTAAATTTTTAATCGTCTGACATTCCAGACAATTATGATATTCAAGAATCATTGTCACAGTCATGACCATCATCAACATCAACATCATAATCATAATCAACAACAATAACAACAGGGTTAAAAATAATCTTCATTTTGCTACCCAGCAGGCGCAAATCCATCCACCGAACTGTGGCCACCTGGCGTAACTATAATTAACTAACAAACCTCCTTGATTTCACGCTTCCGCCGCAATGCTGATGAGATCTGCGCTCTTCTGGGGTATAACGGAGCGTTGAGTGGTAGTCCTTTATCGACGTTTTGGGACAACGTATCGGTCCCATCTTCAAGGGTCAAGAAGTCTACTCTATTCTTGTTGGGCTTCTTGACCCTTGAAGATGGAACCGATACGTTGTCCCGAAACGTCGGTAAATGATTACCACTCAACGCTGCGTTATACCCCAGAAGAGCACAGATCTTAACCTTTTAAAGCCTAGCGGTAACTTTACATAAGACCAGGTTTAACATTAAAAAATTCTACGTGGTGTCCACATTGCGTTTATGTGTTTTGTACGGATCTCAGAACAAACAGCAACTTTTGCCTTATAAAACATTAAGAGATTGGTTTTTATAACCGAAGTGGAGAGTGTATACAGCGCGGTACGCACTGAGTCCTTATATAAAACAGATACGCTTCGTCTTTAACCTTATAAAGCCTAACGGTAACTTTACATACCACCAAGTTTAACATTAAAAAAGTCTACGTGGTGCCCACATTGCGTTTATGTGTTTTGTACGGATCTCAGAACAAACAGCAACTTTTGCCTTATAAGACATTAAGAGACTGGTTTTTATAAGCGAAGTGGAGAGTGTTTACAGCGCGGTACGCACTGAGTCCTTATATAAAACAGATACGCTTCGTCTTTAAAGGGCTAACAATCTCCCTCTTTTCACTCATACTACTCAAACTAAGAACTTTGCATAAGATACTTACATTTATTATTTTCTTAGAGTATGTCTGGCTGAGCAGAGAGAAATTTATGAATGTTTTAAACAGATCTCTCGGGAGAAGGTCTGGATGACGTAACACAAAGTTAGACAAAAATAGATAACGACACTTTTATTCCTATTGCTGTACATTTTTATACCGAAGAAGGTGAAATTGACGAAGCATGTAGCGAGGGCTGCTAGACAAGTTAGAAGCTGAACAGCCGGTCAAGTAATTACCAGCCTTTTTCTGTTCTAGAAGATACGAAGACGATAATGAGTACAGTCTACAAGTTCTTCCTTTTTTACTTTGATGTTATGCATACCGTTGGGTTGCCTGTATTGACAAACGGTACTATTACATCGCCAAACACAGCGATTTATTAGTACGTAAATCGCACATGATCTACAGCAACATGTTTTGACTTTTAAAAGCTCATCATAAGACCTTGTTAAAATATAAAATATAAATTTCAAAATTTGCATAAAAATTACTCTGATGATGATTATTTAAAAGTCGAAATACGTAGCTGGACATAATATATTTACTTACCAATAAAGAGTTGCCTTTGACGGTGTAATAACAGCTATCGTTCTTACCCTGTTTACTAAAGCTCTATTTTAATAGTATCCTTCCAAGTGTGGCAGTGTCACGAACAAGTACTCTAATTCATAAATTCCAGTGCAGTATAATTAACGAAGTGCGGGCTGTAAGAACAACTTTGCATGCTACCTGCTATGGCGGCAACTTCTCTTCCTCCTGCGTTATGCAGGAAGCCTAAACAGACCCAGCAGGCGTTCTCGGTCTATCGGGGTAGGTTACGTGAGAATTCCATGCACGAAATCTTATCGATTTACAAGTGTTTACTCCTCGTCGTTCCACCCTGTACGGGGACCGAAATATTGATTATTCAACAATGGACACATAAGCCATATGGTTAAGGCAGCGTCAAAATTGTGTCGTCTGCAAAGCACTTTTCACGTCATTTGTTGCTGCACTCGTTAGGCGCCTTCGGAAAATTGCGTCATCGTGTCTTCTACCTGTCTGTCCTTCTGTCGGCATGGAATAACTCGGCTCCCACTGGACGGATTTTCATGAAATTTGGTATTTGAGTATTTTCCGAAAATCTATCGCAAAATTCAACTTTTATTTAAATGCGACAAATAGCGGGTATTTTACGTGAGAACATTCATGATAATATCGCGCTGAAGATTTCTTACAGTGAGAAATGTTGAGGCTAAGGTTGTAGAGAAAATCAAAACACATCTACGACAAAGAGTCTAACAGCAACACCACTGTCCGAGTTTCGGCACGTAACCATTTGATAAACATGTTTTTCTTTATGTCACTACATGGAACTGTGGGTCGGTACAGCGACTTGCTACGGACTTAACGGTCCGGGGATCGAATCCTTGTGGGGGGGGCGAGATATTTTGCACCAGTTCAGACCGGCCCTGGTTCAAACCCAGCCTTTGTATAATGGGTATCGCGTGTCTTTCCCGGAGGTAAAGCGGCCGGGGCGTGACCTTGACCTCCCACCTCCAACTATGGCCGAATTTAAAGAGTAGAGCTATACTTGTAATTTCCCTTGGGTCTTCAAGGCCTGTATTAGGGTGACCTTTACTCACTACAGTGAAACAGTGCGGACAGTAATGTTTAACTAGGCACAGCAGCATAAACAATATACAACACCTGGACCGGTTCCAGGTTTCCTTATTCTATACCAGCATCGCAGTAGTGTATAAATCTCTTCCCATGAGAAAAGGAAAGACGCTAAAGAAGATGTACGTTTCAACCAACCGAAGAAGACACTTCACTAAGTTCATATGCGTGTCTGAACACGCTCGTACCCTTGCGTGCAAATTGCTTTTAATGGCGCCGTTTTTTCGAAGGAAGTAGTCATCCTTGAAGAATATAAAGAGACAAGAGTACGTTTATTTAGCTCTTCAGTTACACCCAAAAACTTACATTTCATACGTTTCATCAGGGCAACTAGTTTGGTTCCGGAGTTGAGATACCGTCAGGTCACTAACAAAACTATAAAATGGATGCTCTGTATACAGTATTATATTATATTATATTATATTATATTATATTATATTATATTATATTATATTATATTATATTATATTATATTATATTATATTATATTATATTAATTTTTACAGTTCCAGTTGGTGGTCTGATGATGGCTCAGTTGTTCCGGATTCGGAACTAATTGCCAGTGAAATAAACTTATGTAACACAGCTTGTTGCGTGTAATTAAAGAAGCTAAATAAACAGACATTTGTGACCAACACACCAACTGGCAGTCCTGTATTAAGAAAGTAAAGAAAACCCGTCTTTATATATATTGCTATCATTTTTCCTTCTACATTTTATAACGTAACAAAGTTTGCAAAGTCCACAGTGCCACACATTGCCATAAGTTTTTGAATTCAGTCTAACATTTAAAAGTCATTACTGGCAACGGCTTGTCAAAATGCCACGAGCAAGTCCCTTTCACAGGAAGGCAACTCACATGCCTGTAAGGGCCGCATGACCACTGCAGTTACCTGCCAGACACTGATAGTCATCTATCAGTGAATATCACACACAAATTAGAAGTCACAAACAGTTTCCTATTAAACACAAAATTTTAAACATTTTCAAGAATAGCTCTACTTTCTTCCAATGGCGCAGAAGCCCCCAGTGGGCCAGGGCCTCCTCATTATCGAGGCTTCACGATGACACTCAGACACACACCACAGTCGGTAGGACTCCTCTGGACGAGGGATCGGCCCGACGCACAGACCTCTACCTGACAATGCACAACACTCGAAAAAGAAAGACATCCACCCGTCCGTCGGATTCGAACCCACAACGCCAGCGAGCGAACGGCCGAAAAACCAACGCCTTAGACCACGCGGCCACTGGCACCGGCACAATAACGTGTAAAGAGAAAATATGCCTAGTGCAAGATGTTAGTATAAATGAAAGGACTTCAACTGATAAATTCGGTGATCAGTCACGTCAATTCAGACAAGAAATCCAATACTTTGGAGATCTTCTCTGTCTCCATCGTCAGGGAAATGAAGCACGGATAACAAACTGTTTTTCGTAGCCTCCACACTCAAAAGAATCGATGACCTATGCTCAACGTTTAGAGGGGTCAAGTGTCAATCTATGTCAGTGTCTTCCAATTCTTTGTTTGTTTGCCTGTAAAGTGGACTCACTGTAGAAAAATCCTCCTACAATTTCCCAAGAACTTCACTGTAGTTGTCGAAAAAAGTTTCAAAATTATGAAGCATACGCTGAGTTGAATAACATTTTAAAACCCCCAGTTACTAACCCATAGGAAGAGAAATTAGTCCATGAAAATCCATCAAATACTTCCACAGATTTACATAAAATATCACAGTTTCTTCTTATGGTCACACAAAACATATAAATACACCTTGCGTGTTTTCAAGGACTAGAGTTTTTAAATTTTAAAACAGGCGACATACGTAAGTTACCATTGCACTATAAGGAGTTATAACTAACGTGAGGTTAATATGAACAGGCCTTAAACCTAGCAGGCTGCTACAGCAGTAATTACCTAGATTTCATCCCGCAGGAGGCCGGTTCGACGGCTTCGCTCTACGTCGGGGTGCAAATTACCCTCATTTACGCTTCCGATATTCGTTCTCACTTGCTTCATGAAAATGCCTCGATAACGCAACGAGAGTCTCTGTTCAGATCCTTTCCAATTCGTCCACCATTCGACGCTATGTATCTTTAACGTTACAATGATTGCAGGGAAAAGCAGACCATCAAAATGTATATACAAGCCTATGCGGTGACATTTGTTTGAAAGAAGTGCCACATTTCTTAACAGTATGACACATCACTCAAAACTCAAAAAAGAGAAACACTACCGACATTTCAGTAGGCATTACATTTTAAAATTTTCGTAAAAACATATATAAATAACTAAGCAGCTAGCCACATAAGTAACTAACCAGCTAAACAACACCATAAAGCAGAGCCTCTCTTAAGAAGCTAAGAGATCCTCAGCTAATCAAGAAATTCCCCGCATTTTATGGAACCCGGAGGTTCATTACCGCATTCACAACAGCCCGCCACCTGTCCCTATCCTGAGCCAGATCTATCCAGTACATATTCTCCCATACCACTTCTTGAATACCCATTTTAATATTAAACCCCCACTTACGCCTACGTCTTTCCAAGTGGATTCTTTTCCAAAGGTCTCCCCCACCAAAACCCTATATGTATCTCTGCTCTCCTCCCATACGTGCCACATGCCCCGCCCATCTCATTCTACTTGATTTGATCACCCCAATAATATTCGGTGAGGCGTACGGATCATAAAGTTCCTCGTTATGTAGTCCTCTGCACTCCGCTGTTACCTCGTCCCTATTCTCCACCGATATGAGAGACACGTGACTTTATTAATTCGAAATTATAAAAAGTGCCATTGCGAAGGGTCGCGGAAATAGGCTGGGTTACACGAACGAATGTATGTTCTTCTGCACTGACATTTTACTGAATGTTCATGACCGCAAAATTCTGTAACGGAATCGAAATTATTCTATTTCTCGAATATCACCATCACATCAGCAGTAACACGGGCTGTACTTGTGTATTTTTGTTATTTCCATAAGTTCAGCTCAGTTTAGCACGTCATAACGTAAACCCATTTAACCACAGCGAAATGCTAAAATTTAATAAATCCTTAAACCTTAACTGGTGTCATTACGTACCTCACTCAGAGGCGATGCAGTAATTAAAAGGAGGAAATTAACTAGCTTATTAATTTCAGCTGCAGGTAATGGATCTGTAATCAGCATAAACTGTGTGATTTCTATCAAGTGCCGAAGGACGCAGAACTAATTACGGTGGGGGGTCGATACTGTAATGTTTGGAAGAAGGCCGGCAGTGGGGCGAGGGACTGGGATGCTATTGATCTCAGTGACCTTTGACCTTATGTCTCTTGCAGCGCACATCATGCAGACCCCTTCCGCGAAAATTTTGTGACCTGGCTCCTTGGTTTCCGCATCGGAAGTTCCCCGAGCGAAACTACACACAGCCTTCCACTGCCTTCTGCATAAACGCAAGGACGTCGACTGTAACTGTTAATTCACGCTTAGAGTGTTACCCACGTCACCACGCATAGTACAACTGCAAGGTTAGGTAACATCTACACACGGCCCGTGCCATGGCTCAGGCGGTTAGCTGCCTGCTTCTCACCGCGGAGACCCGGGTTTGATCCCGGCTCAGTCCATGTGGGATTTGTGGTGGACAAAGTGGCATTGGGACAGGTTTTTCATCGAGTACTTTGATTTTCCCCTGTCAATTTCATTCCACCGGTGCTCCATTACACGGAAAAACGAAACAAAAAATTAATAATATTCATCACAGGGTTGCACAGTAAGCCTCAAGGCTGTGGTGCGACCGTAGCGTCTGCTGCGGGGCCCTTCTCCCCCCCCCCAAAAAAAACTCTATACGAATTTTCTGAAATGTCTACCAATTTTGTGACTGAGGGTTCTCCTGCACTTAAGGGAACTGAAAACTAAACACGAAAAACTGAAAAATTGAAGACAATCCAAATATAAATAATATAAATAAATAATATAAATAATATAAATAAAATGAATAAGAAGAAGAAAACAGACAAATAAATAAACGACAGAAGGGACGCGAAAGGAGTAGGAAACCGAAACATAAAACGGAAGAATAGTAATAGCATAAAAAGAAATAATACAAAAAAAGAAAATACAGAATATTGGTGCTGAAGATACAGAGCAGCTTGATAGAAAGGCAGAAATGAAAAGAGAGAACAAATACCGTGCACCACCGATACGAAGAAAGCTGCAGGTTCCTGCTAAAGGTCAGTAACTGTTTACCAAACAGCACGACGTCAGATCACAGCAGGCAGCAATCGTGAATAAAGCATCTTACAGCTACAGCGCGCATGGGAGTGGGCGAAATAAGCGAACGAAGGGGAAGGAAAGAAAAAAGCCGAAAAAATGTGAACCGGAAAAACTGCGAGACAGAGTCAAAAAGTAAAGACGATTTACTTCATGTGCACAAACCTGTGACAAATGCCAAGTTTATAATTTATCAACATAAGCACCCCCTGTTTTCAATGTATTTTGCGTAGCGAAGTGGTTCCCAACCTCAGGTCGAGACCCACATCAGGTTCGCGTGGGTCTGACTTAAGGTCGAGCGAGGATTTTATGGAGAACTCGATAATTATGACAAAATCAAAATTTGTATCTAAATTCAAACAGAATGAATGAGAAAATGTAATTAGTGAATCCGTATTTATTAATATTAACCCTTTAAAGACGAAGCATATCTGTTTTATATGAGGACTCAGTGCGTACAGCGCTGTAAACACTCTCCACTTCGGTTATAAAAACCAGTCTCTTAATGTTCTATAAGGCAAAAGTTGCTGTTTGTTCTGAGATCCGTACAAAACACATAAACGCAATGTGGGCACCACGTAGAATTTTTTAATGTTAAACCTGGTGGTACATACGTAAAGTTACCGCTAGGCTTTAAAAGGTGAAACATACTGTAGCAATTACATTTTAAATAAGTAATGAACACATTTTGTTATTTTAAGGTTACCTGGTGCTCAAGAAAAGGCATTAGTATGAGTTCATTTACAGTAAATATCGCTGTCGTTTGCCGTTTCCACGGTTGTGTCGCGGGTCACATAATATTTGCAACTTCAGGGTCACTCTCATAAGAGTTTGGAAACCGCTGCTGTGGCGGTTTAAAAGCCTTCTAATCCCATCTGATAAGAAAGTTTTCGATTGTGATCGAAGCCACTTATATACGGCGTTCATAATTCTTCACTGGCAAATCTTCATCCACGCAATGATTCTCTTGGTGGTCCAAATATGAGATTATCCGATGGAGCTAATTCCGGAATGTATGAGGGGTTGTGGGAAAAATTCAAATTTCAACTGTCTCATTGCTTCAGTAGTAGCTGCGATGGAATCTGGACGTGCGTTATTGTGGAACAAGAAACAAATTTTTGTACCATGCAGTTCTCACCACATTCCACTGACATGACCTCTCCTGAACTCACATACACATTACATGGCATGAATCACAAATACCAAACTGGCCACTTTGAAGTAGTTTCGTTTCGTAGTCCTTCCCTCTTCTACCTACTTGTTCACAGCAGGTGGCAAGGTTGTTTATTTTCACGTAATCACACTCAGACACACACCACAGTCGATAGGAATCCTCTGGACGAGGGATCGGCCCGTCGCAGAGACCTCTACCTGACAACACAAACACTGTACAAGATAAAAAAATCCATGCCCCCGGTGGGATTCGAACCCACGATCCCAGCAAGCTCTCGGCCGCAGACATACGCCTTAGACCGCGCGGCCACTGGGATCGGCCACTTTGAAGTCATGCAGTTAATATATCCAAAATTACTAAAAGGTTTCAACGATGGTGTATAATATTGTGTGGTGATGGGTTTATGGACTTTATCCATCGTCCGAAGAGTAAAATATTAAAATATTAAAAAAATTAAAAATTAAAATCACAAAGTTTCGGAAGCTGGCTCTGCTTCCGTCCTCAGGTGAATGGAGCGGGAGAAGAGAAGAACACCTGTTCTGTTGGGCCACTTAGACAGAGCTAGCCTCCATCACTGGACACAAGGTCCAGTGATGGATTAATTTTTTTAATATTTTAATATTTTACTCTTCGGACGATGAGTAAAGTCGATAAACCCATCACTACACAATCATAAATTAAACTTAACTGTTAATATCCGACAATAGGATAATTGAAGGTTATATTATTAGTGCCAATTCAAAATTCCACAAACCCGACACTGTGTAATCGCTAATGTAAATAATAAAGAATTTTTCCTTCTGAGTGAACTCCATTGTTGCCGTGCCATGGCTCAGGCAGTTTGTCGCCGGCATCCCACCGCTGAGGTCCGGGTTCGGTTGCGGGTCAGTCCATGTGGGATTTGTGGTGGACAAAGGGGCACTGGGGCAGGTTTTTTTCCCGAGTACTTCGGTCTTCCCCTCTCAATTTCATCCCATCTGTGCTTTATTACACGGAAAAAACTAATCACCTTTTTCACAGGTTTGCACAACAACCCTCATTGTTGCGGTGCGTCCGCAGCGTCTGCTGCGGGGCCCTTCACCACAAAAATCCTCTATTGTTTATTCGTTTTATTTACCTATGCTCCATTTAAGTGTGGTGTTACTAGTTCCTCCGACTATGCAGGGATGAATACCAAAATGGTGTAATTCAGCAAGGAAGATTAACCCTTTAAAGACGAAGCGTATCTGTTTTATATAAGGACTCAGTGCGTACCGCGCTGTAAACACTCTCCATTTCCGGTTATAAAAACCAGTCTCTTAATGTTTTATAAGGCAAAAGTTGCTGTTTGTTCTGAGATCCGTACAAAACACATAAACGCAATGTGGGCACCACGTAGAATTTTTTAATGTTAAACCTGGTGGTACGTAAAGTTACCGCTAGGCTTTAAAAGGTTAAA
>BLKM01000050.1:309137-337774 GCA_013340265.1 Coptotermes formosanus
GTGCCAATTAATCCACGCACTCTCACGCCCTTTTGCACACTCTCACAAACGCGCCAATTAATCCACGCACTCTCACGCCCTTTTGCACACTCTCACAAACGTGCCAATTAATCCACGCACTCTCACGCTGTCTTGCACACTCTCACAAATGTGCCAATTCAAGCTCTCTCACGCTTTTATACGCACTCTCAGAAACGTGCCAATTAATCCAAGCAATGTCACGCTTCCTTGTACACTCACTAACACAAAAGTGTCACGCTCACTCTCTGTCGCACAGGTCTGGAACACACGACCACAACGGAAACACAAAACCACCCACTCGTCCTCTCACTATCAGCTCAGTACAACAGTGTCGCCTGACTACCGAAATTGTCACGGTCCGCCAGTTTCTCTGCGTGTATGCTACGGCTTTATCTGCGGGTTCGTAAGCAGCTCTAATCAACATCTCTATGCGAGCGAGGGAGCGAACCTCCTCTCTATTTCGTTGGCTTCCTGTTATCGACAGAGTAATCAAACGGAAAATTGCAACAGAGATTATCTCATGAAGCCATGGATTTTATGTAGACTTGGCAAATATGACTTTTCAAGGGACAGTTTACTTTTATGTAACAGCGGTACAGTCATTTCAGGCTTCCGCCCTGATGTAGGTAAGATTTGCTATCCTCTGGGATGTTACATAGCGTCGAGTGGCAGTTCTGTACCGACGTTTCGGCACAACCTATCGGTCCCATCTTCAAGGGTCAAGAAGTCTTCATTGACGTTTCGGGACGTGTGGGTCCCATCTTCAAGTGTCAAGAAGTCCTCACTGACGTTTCGGGACAATGCATCGGTCCCATCTTCAAGAGTCAAGAAGTCCTCACTGACGTTTCGGGACAACCTATAGGTCCCATCTTCAAGTGTCAAGAAGTGTTGGACTTCGGTGCTTCTTGGTCCTTGAATATTGGACCGATTGCTCCGAAACGTCGGTACAGAACGACAACTCAACGCTGCATAATATCCCAGAAGAGCGTATATCTCAGCCGTACAGTCAGTTCTTCCGTAACGCGATATTTGTTCTGTGAGACATCGCGTTTTATATAATCGCGTGATGAAAATAGGGTCAGATGAGGAGAAAATTGGTCTGTCATCCAAATTTTTATCTTTACACTGGCCTCTGAAGTCGCGTAATGGCCCAAAGCGCGGATGTGAAATTTCACGTCATGCAAACAGCGTTCCGTTATTCATCAACCGCGCTGTAGCCAATTTACGTTAACGAAACGCGCGTAATAGCAGGACTGACTGCTTTGGATCTGGAAAAGTATCATTATCATCGTCATCACGATGCATGTCAGCAGAAAGGAAGTATAGATCGTCAATCTCAACTAAATTCATACCATTTTTATAGCTTGCCACATGTTTCGGCTTTTGTGAAAAAGGCATCATCAGGCAATTAAAAAAATATGTAACGGAAGTTAAATAAATACAGCCTATCAGAATAATACTTTTTCAGATGGCTGAGATTTGAACTTTACAAAAATTCGAGTTGTATAAACCGAAACGAGATAAAAGTAAAGACTGTGTATTGAAATACAAAATATAGTAAATACCTATGATATTATTAAAATTGGATTCCAGAATTCGGGTGTGAAAGGGAAGCGAATAATATCTGAATATAAATCTTCACTTTTACGTAGTTTCGGCTTATACTACTCCAGTTTTTTTCAAAATTGAGATTCAGCTGTCTACAAACGTATTATTCTAATGGACTGTATTTAAATTATCGTCTTTTATACACTTTTAATTGCCCGGTGATGACCTTTTACGAAAGCCGAAATATGCAGCAAGCAATAAACTGTTACGAAGACTGTTGTGATTGACTGTACTTCGTTTCTGCGCTTCATATTGTGTATCTGAATGGGATGTCACTGATAGACATACCTGTTACAGCAGACAGTGACATCTCACGTAACCCGTGTGATGTTGTAATCCCGGTCGATGCAATACCAGGTATCTCGTAATTGAGTTTTGTGTGATTTTATTCTCTCCCTCGAGGAGTATACGGAAAAGGTCGATTCTTCCTGCGTCTTTACAGGTTTACCTGTTCGCCAGTGCTCTATTTTACTTGAAGATACGCAACCGTCGAATTTCATGCCATTTTATAATGCTCATCTCCGTGGATTAAAATCAATTTCAGAAATGAAAAAACCAATAAATGCACAATTTTGTACTATTTTGTTATGTTTCATTCACTATTTTTCCTCCAACATGTTTCGGCAAGCTGCCATCTTCAGGGAGGATACATCACTTTTATTACGTAAAACACTTATGACATTAAAATGTGCTGTCCGTGCTGTTATTAAAATCTTCTTAAAATGTTAAAATCTTTTAAAATTCGTAAGTTATTTCTCTGTTCTTACATGATTTGTTGGTGTTCTGGCCTGGTTTGGAATTATGTACCGAAAAAATCAAAAGTACAAAATTGTGCGTTTATTTGGTTCTCATTTCTGCAATAGATTTAATGCACGGAGATGAGCAGTACACAGCTTAATTCTGTTCTGTGTACATTTGCATGGGAATGGCTCCCTCTGCCAACAGCACGTAGGCCTGACTGACTCTGACTCCGGTAACGAGTGTTCCAGGGACAAGGGACAAGGGCATGTCGTCCGAGCGGCTGCCCCTTTGTGCGGACTCGGTAACTGAGGAGACTCGATGTTAATGGGCAAAACATGTGAGATGACGCAGATGGCTCTCCACAGACCACATTTTGCTAGTGAAGGTTTTTGTGATCCAACTTCGAAGAATCTCACAAATTTAAAAAAGTATATGTGTATGTATTTTGGGTTTTAAATTCATATATATGTAAATAAATATATTTATATATATGAGTATATATATGAATAAATATATTTATATATATGAATGTATATAAATATATATATTAATGCATGTAAATATATATTTATATATGATTATATATAAATATACATTTATGTACGAGGATATATAAATATATTTATATATGAACATATATACAAATATATAGTTATTTATATAAATTCATATATATATTTAAATGGCTCAGGTTGGCGTACACGACCGAAACATGTAGCTTATATTGACGAAACTAATACAATGTGTTGCGGCTGAAGGCTGCACGCATGCCAGTTGTAATGTGATGTACCGCCAAGGGATGAATTCCACAAACAGTCGGGTCAGCAGAACTTGTCTGTGTGGACATTTACATAGTTTGTAGTTCTTCCACTGGATAGAGACACGTGTGTAGGCTCTTACGGATTCTGTTACACCTACTGGGCTATTCATAAAATATTTCCTAACTAACTAACTAACTAACTAACTAACTAACTAACTAACTAACTAACTAACTAACTAACTAACTAACTAACTAACTAACTAAGTAACTAACTCCATGGAGCAGAGGCCTTCTTGAGAAGCTAACAGTTTCTCAGCTAGTCAAGAAATTCCCCGCATTTTGTGGAACCCGAATGTTCATTACCGCATTCACAAGAGCCCACCATCTGTCCCTATCCTGAACCAGCTCAATCCAGTCAATGCCCCATCCCACTTCTTGAAGATCCATTTTAATATTATCCTCCCATCTACGCCTGGGTCTCCCAAGTGCTCTCCTTCCCTCAGGTCTTCCTACCAAAATCCTGTGTGCACCTCTCTTTTCCCCTCCCGCACACGTGTCACATGCGCCGCCCATATCATTCTTCTCGATTTGATCACATAAAATGTCTCCATTTAATCTTAATTAAGGAAATCTCTTAGGCACTAGCCGTGTGGGTATTTTACTTCATTAAAATTCAGTGAGAATTTCAACATACAAATTTGTTGTAATTTTTAAATATATCCAAATTTGTGTAACGCCGACCTTAAGCATGTAACACCAAGAACGGAGAGTTTCATGACTAAAATAGATGTGGTATTAAACTGAGAACGTGCTGTGTAATTTACTAAGACTTAAATTTCAGTACCATGTTCCCATAGAAAACGTCAATATTAAGATGTATTCTGTAATATGGTCACTGTTTTCGGTGCGTTCGCAAGAATTGCGAAAGGTGACAACTAGCTTACTTATGTCTATCTATCTGTCTCTCTGTCTGTCGGTCTGTCTGTCGGCGTGGAACAACTCGCCTCTCACTGGAGGGATTTTTTTTTTAAATTTTATATTTGAGGATTTTCGAAAATTGTCGCAAAAATTCAAATTTTATTAAATTCTGACAAGAATAACGGGTGCTTTACATGAAGACCTATGTACATTTATGATATTATTTCGCTGGATCCTTCCTAGAATTTGAAATGTTTTAGACAAGAGTTGTGGAGAGGATGAAAACACATTTTATGTTCAATAAATTTTTTTCTGAAAAACGTGCTCTTTATGAAATAATTTGGAAAAATATGGTAGAGGCGGACAGGCTACAGACGATATATTACGGCGCATGCACTTTGCATGCCGGATAATTAAGTCTACAGACACTCAGAATATTTAACACATATTGCTTTTCCACGGCAACAATATTTACGCGAACTCTTTCAACATTACTCCATACGTACAGTGCGTGTCTTGTTGTGCATATTACATTACGTGTGACGTGTCATGCTGAGACATTAACGACATCTATTGGCTCGACTGAGAACTGAAGTGCAGTAGAAGATATTCAAAAGATGATATATAGGCCTACTGGCCTCCCAGTAAACTAACAGCAGTTTGGGATGCAATGGAAGTTCGTTTATTGGGGCCAAATTAAGGTAATTCTTTGTGGCAGAGTCGCTTATTGAATGTATAATGTAGAATACGATTCAAGCCGATCCCGGTGGCCGCGCGGTCTAAGGCGTAGGTCTGTGGCCGAGGGCTTGCTGGGATCGTGGGTTCCAATCCCACCGGAGGCAGGGATTTTTTTTTCTCTTGTACAGTTTTTGTGTTGTCAGGTAGAGGTCTCTGCGACGGGCCGATCCCTCGTCCAGAGGAGCCCTACCGACTGTGGTGTGTGTCTGAGTGTAATAAAGCGCAAATAAAAACCCTCGATACCTGCTATGGACAAGCAGGTAGAAGAGGGAAGGATTACTACGAACGAATATGATTCAAGTTGAACTCGAAGAGTCACTTGAGTTAGCGTAAACTTGTTGCTGTTACATTTATGCAGCATCATTATTGAGCTGGAATGGGGAGTCAAACATTCTATTTCCTTCTGGCATTTGTCCGTGTGGGAAAGTAACAAAGAGAAGCGTGCTGTGCAGTGCGCGGTAGCTACGTCGATGGTGGACTTACCTTGTATTGGTTTTTGACTTTATTATTTATTTAGGATTTTTAATAATACAAATATTATTTACTTTGTTCTACTTGAGAGTTTATTCGAATTTGCTTGTAGACAGAAAACAGATGTGTTTGGTTTAGTATACGAATCTGATAACGTCCATTTTGTCCCAGACATCCAACAGACCAGTTCGTTCATTGTGTAGTCTGTCTTACGACAGGTCCACAGCCTTTTCCAAAGCGAGTTCTCCACAGAGTTTGATCTAGTGCTTCCTCTTTCAATTTCTATTACCCTATCTTTTCCTTAAGGTCATCCGGTAGCTACTTAAGTCTTCTTCCTCCACTTCCCGTCACTTCTATCCTTTCTTCTGTCTTTCCAAAGAAAGAAGTTCCTATATTTCCCCCAGTTAAAGGAAGCGCCATTATCAGTTTACAACCACATTTGGTTTCTCAAAAATTCTAAATGAATAATCCTTTTAGAAAGTAGTCTGTTGGGGCCGTGCCATGGCTCAGGCGGTTAGCCGCCGGCCTCCCACCGCGGAGGCCCGGGTTCGATCCTGGGTCAATCCGTGTGGGATTTGTGGTGGATAAAGTGGCACTGGGATAGGTTTTTCTCCGAGTACTTCGGTTTTCCCCTGTCAATTTCATTCCAGCGGTGCTCCGTTACTAGGAAAGGACAAAAAATAATAATAATCATCATCGTCATCTTCATCATAGGGTTGCTCAAGGAGACTCAAGGCTGCGGTGCGTCCGTAGCGTCTGCTGCGGGGCCCCTCACCGCTAAAAAAAATAAAGTTGTCTGTTAGAATTTCTTTGAGACTTTCGATCTTCATTTTTTCTCATGCAGTTACTACAGACATAAATATAGTGCACAGATATGTGACCAATAATGCTTATAAAAACAGCACAGTAATGGGCTATATCTTTAACGTAACGTTATAAAAATTTATTATATTCATAGAATTGTACGTATATTTTATTTAATTTTGTTGTCTTTTAAACACAAAGGAATTGTTTCCTGTAAAAGCTGTAGCCATTAGTGAGACTTGTGTGCATTTTTATTTAATTTTGTTGTCTTTTAAACACAAAGGAATTGTTTTCTGTAAAAGTTGTAGCCCTTAGTGAGACTTGTGTGCATTTTTACAATTGTCTAGAGGCCAGAATTTGGAGGACTCGCTCTATTTCACATACATATGAACCAGTTTCTAAGGCTTGTACGGGACAAAGCTTATAAATATAATACAGGATGGGTAGTAAAGAATGCTTTAGAATACCAAATCTGATCGAACTCCCGTGATTAGTTTTAGGGACGGAATGTGTAAGGACCATTAAACGTCGATGCCTTAACAATTTTGCTTTCATTCAAATATTTTCGCGAAAAACCATATCGAAATTTTTGACCAGTGCTAAGTACGTGTATTCTTGAAGCTGCAGAGCAGTAGACGATGCGAAACAGACAGCCATGGCGTGTCAGAGAGAAGTCAGTTATTTTAGTCGACATCTTGTCTTAAATATGCAAGACTGTAACTTCTTTATTCAGGACCTTGGGAAAGTGACATGCGTTCGCTTTAGTCAACTTGCTGGTTGAATGGTCACGTCCTGTACAATAGCAATAAGTAATTAATGAGTAACTCTCTGAATTTTTTAAAAACGTGAGCACAATTAAAATGCAGATTATGACATCCTCGTAGCGTTCTAAATCTGCAATTTGTATGTAAATATGAAGTTACATTGCGGAGCGTACCTACTCTCTGATCAAGGAACATTGTAGCCTCACTTTCTCCTCTGTATAAGTTTGGCGTCATGTGAGTGGCGCAATTGTGAGGAACAAACCATAAGGTGTGTACTCTTGTGTTAAATCAGAACCTGGGTTTGATGCCAGGCAAGTCCATCTTGTGTGTGTTGTGACTGGTTTATCTACGCGTTCTTCGGTTTCGTCCTGTCAGTGTCATTCCACCAGTGCTTCATACTCATCCTTACAAAAATAACACTATATATTCCTCCTGACACAACCTGTATTTGTTGTTATTTTTTCAAACACTACATGTTTCGATCAAGCTGATGATCATCAGATATTTGTTTGTACAGCAACTTAAAAATTAAGGTAAAAATGTAAATGGTCGACCGTTGATATACCTGTCATCATTTGTACCTATATATGTCACATTTTATTCTACATTATATATATATATATATATATGTATATAATGATGTATATTTTAACACCATTGTGAAGAGGAAGGCCTTCCCTTTCTGAAAGTGGAGTTTCGATGTTCATGTTTCTAAGAGGAGCCTGATGATAGCCATAACAGGCCGAAACTTGTAGCTCAGAATCTCCAAATAAAGAGATACAAACAGAGTTGGCTGTGACTGATTTTTTTTGTGAGAATTGAAACATATGTCAACGGGGACTTTGAACATTAAATTTAAAAACGTAAAATCTTGCGAGATGTCACAAATGATATAAAATATAAATTACAGTCTACCTTTAACCTTTTAAAGCCTAGCGGTAACTTTACGTACCACCAGGTTTAACATAAAAAAATTCTACGTGGTGCCCACATTGCGTTTATGTGTTTTGTACGGATCTCATAACAAACAGCAACTTTTGCCTTATAAAACATTAAGAGACTGGTTTTTATAACCGAAGTGGAGAGTGTTTACAGCGCGGTACGCACTGAGTCCTTATACAAAACAGATACGCTTCGTCTTTAAAGGGTTAAAAAATTCTACGTGGTGCCCACATTGCGTTTATGTGTTTTGTACGGATCTCAGAACAAACAGCAACTTTTGCCTTATAAAAATTAAGAGACTGGTTTTTATAACCGAAGTGGAGAGTGTTTACAGCGCGGTACGCACTGAGTCCTTATACAAAACAGACAGGTTTCGTCTTTAAAGGGTTAATGTTGGTGGTTTGTCGTTAAACACGAACGGTTTGGTGTAGCAGTTCGTGCTGCGGACTGTTAAAAAAGGCATAAACATTTCTGCATCTGATATTAGTGGTCGGTTTTGACAGCCATGTTTTTGGTGCGGCGATGTTGTGTTTTTAAATTTTTATCGTTTTAATTATATTTTGGTGGCCTACGGTGCTTTCGTCAGGACTCTCAAGATATCGTGTGCTATTCGTCACGGGAAGTCCAGAAATTGTGGTGACATCAATTCAACCAGAGCTGCGTACGCCGCCCAACCAGTGTTTTATCGCTCAGTCTTTTTATGTTTCCCCCTGATGATGGTGCCTTAGAGCACCGAAACACGTAGGGATGTAACTGATATATCTTTCACTAAGACTCTTGTATTTGGAACTTGTGCACGAGATGGTGTGATTACATATAAGTCTAGTGACATTGCATGCATGGTACGGACAGCATAAAATTTTAAAATTCAATTCAATTCTCGGTTCTTAGTGTGCTGAATAAACAACCAAACGGCCAATAACAGAAAGAGAAGAAAAGACAGACACAGCAAGGACAATAAACAAGGCACGAATAAAACGAACACAGACAAAACAAACAAAAGAACATTTAATTAGGACATCGTATAAGAAGGAACTAATAATAATAATAATAATAATAATAATAATAATAATATGAAATTTGAGTGATAGTTTTCGTTAA
Source organism: Coptotermes formosanus (assembly GCA_013340265.1). Taxonomy (NCBI): domain Eukaryota; kingdom Metazoa; phylum Arthropoda; class Insecta; order Blattodea; family Rhinotermitidae; genus Coptotermes; species Coptotermes formosanus. The sequence continues at coordinate 318,006 of BLKM01000050.1, forward strand.
TAAGAAGGCAAAGGTTCACCTATAACAAGCCCTGGGGACCCAACAAGGGGAGTAGAAGTATAGCTGTACCCGTTCGTGAGTCTCGGCACGAGGAGGGGATGGGATGGCTAGCCCCACGCTCCGACCGCTTTACCCCCGGGAAAGAGACCCGGTACCCATTGTATAGGGTGCTGGGTGGGCCCCAGGACCGGTCTGGACGGCTGCGGAAAATCTCGCCCCCACCGGGATTCGATCCCCGGACCGTCCAGCCCGTAGCGAGTCGCTATACCGACTGAGCTATCGCGGCCCACAGTTTTCGTTAGCAGTAGTACTAGTAATAGTTGAAATATTTCGTGTTCTGAAATGTGGCGACATATAAGTTGGTAAATAAGTACCGATGTTTCAGAGGTATGTGCTGCTTCCATCTCCATGGTAGTCGCTGTTCTTGAGCTAGCTGCAAGTTGGTGTCAGACCGCTCATCCGAAATGTTTGTACCCACATGCAGTACGAGTCTGCAACACGCCACATCCCGGAATATTGAAAGTTTGTTAACTCTGCTTTTAGAACCTTAAACCTCGCAGAGTAATGTACTGGCTATTACATAAACCATTAACCCTTTAAAGAGGAAGCGTGTCTCTTTTATATAAGGACTCACTGCGTACCGCGCTGTAAACACTCTCCACTTCGGTTATAAAAACCAATCTTTTAATGTTTTATAAGGCAAAAGTTGCTGTTTGTTCTGAGATCCGTACAAAACACATAAACGCAATGTGGGCACCACGTAGAATTTTTTAATCCCTTAAAGACGAAGCGTATCTGTTTTATATAAGGACTCAGTGCGTACCGCGCTGTAAACACTCTCCACTTCGGTTATAAAAACCAATCTTTTAATGTTTTATAAGGCAAAAGTTGCTGTTTGTTCTGAGATCCGTACAAAACACATAAACGCAATGTGGGCACCACGTAGAATTTTTTAATCCTTTAAAGACGAAGCGTATCTGTTTTATATAAGGACTCAGTGCGTACCGCGCTGTAAACACTCTCCACTTCGGTTATAAAAACCAATCTCTTAAGGTTTTATAAGGCAAAAGTTGCTGTTTGTTCTGAGATCCGTACAAAACACATAAACGCAATGTGGGCACCATGCAGAATTTTTTAATGTTAAACCTGGTGGTATGTAAAGTTACCTCTAGGCTTTAAAAGGTTAAGCAAACCAATATTTTATTGGAAGGAATGAAATTATTACAAAACTGTCATCTTTCAACTGAGCGACGTCGGATATACTCCTTCTTCCTAAGGGTGCCAAGGTCGGTTTTACTTCTTCGTCCGCTGATTTCAAGTATTGAAGAAAAGAGTGATGGATTGGAGGAATGAAAGGCGAAAGGTCAAGCGTGTCTTTCTGCTTTAGCTGGGGCACAGGGCGGCACTGCGGATGTAGCGCGTGTAGTTTAGCCCTGAGAAAGAAAGCAGACGATGCTGAAATCGATGAGGCCACTGAGATTTCTCTGGTAAGCAATTTCTTATAGAATACCTTTTCTTTTCAAAATCCAAAGAATGTTCAACAAATCTATTTAATCTTCAGACCTTAACCGTTTAAAGCCTAGCGGTAACTTTACGTACCACCAGGTTTAACATTAAAAAATTCTACGTCGTGCCCACATTGCGTTTATGTGTTTTGTACGGGTCTCAGAACAAACAGCAAATTTTGCCTTATAAAACATTAAGAGACTGTTTTTGGTTTAACCTTTTAAAGCCTAGCGGTAACTTTACGTACCACCAGGTTTAACATTAAAAAATTCTACGTCGTGCCCACATTGCGTTTATGTGTTTTGTACGGGTCTCAGAACAAACAGCAAATTTTGCCTTATAAAACATTAAGAGACTGTTTTTGGTTTAACCTTTTAAAGCCTAGCGGTAACTTTACGTACCACCAGGTTTAACATTAAAAAATTCTACGTGGTGCCCACATTGCGTTTATGTGTTTTGTACGGATCTCAGAACAAACAGCAACTTTTGCCTTATAAAACCAACCAACCAAGCAAAGAGCTAACTAAGGGCGGAGACTTGCGCCAAGCGCAAGTCGACGTCCCTTTGAGTAGCTATTCCTGCGTTTTAATGCATCGCTGGGCTCTAAAACAGACACCTTACTCTATAACGGGGATTAGCTTACGCTAACTGTTTATAGTCCTGATTCGCGACGGGGACTTGTTACGCTAAAGGCTACGGCTCTAGGAGCATATAGCCTTCCTATCTGAGGGGGGGGGGACTTTGGTTGGATGGCTGCCTGGGAGTTGAACCTAGGGTGGAAAATCGCGTAGTGTATTCGAAGTGGGCACTTTGGTGAAGCCGTCGTGCCCGCGGGGGGGGGGGGGGGTTTCGCGGGCCGTGCCCCGAGTTTTTTAATTTCACCCTGGCATTTACCTTACAACTGAGGAAAATCACGGTAAAACCTCATTCAGGGTGACGCCTTATAAAACATTAAGATACTGGTTTTTATAACCGAAGTGGAGAGTGTTTACAGCGCGGTACGCACTGAGTCCTTATATAAAACACATACGCTTCGTCTTTAAAGGGTTAATTGTTTACGGGGCAGTAGGGGAAATTTGTGTTTTTTACACTGTGTATGGTATTTACGTGCTGCTTTAACAAATTAACGTAAAAATATAAACGCCTGAATTGTGGGTTTTTGATTTCCCACGGTCGTTAATGTGAAGGTTACAGTCTTCTGGAGTGGGACGCCGTGTACACTGGTAGATATGTGTCGAGGCTTCTAGGGAAAGTTAATGCGCTTACTGCCTGTCCGTTCTGCCCGATCTTCGGTAGGTATCGACGTTTCAGTGGTACCATAATTCGCTCAACCACATTTCTTTTTCGTTCTTCAGTAGGTACCGACATTCGAAATGAGCGACGATTTGTCCTCAGCCCCTCGCATTTTGGTAAATAGGTAGGGACGTTTCGGTAGTGCGATAATTCTTCCCAAACCCCTCTCCGGTTCGTCCCTATAGTTGAATCACGTTTTTCACGCTCTTCTTCCACCCCTAGAATAAATATGTGGGCAGCAGACTCCTCCGAAACGTCGGCACCTCTTCCTAAATCTACACAGCGTAACATCCTAGAAGGAAACAATGATCAAGAATTATATTTCTTATTGTTCTCGAAATTCCGATGTTGAACTTGTGTGTGTGTGTGTGTGTGTGTGTGTGTGTGTGTGTGTGAGAGAGAATGAATTATGATGTTTCGTATTTCGTACGTGTTTCATGTCATCAGCAGAAGAGTGTCAAGGTGCAGCAGTTGATGTGTCTGTTGTTGGTGGATCGATTGGCCGCTGAAACATAATGCAAGTATCGCAGTCACATGCCAGCAATTGTGGTATGCTGCGCGGTTGGCGTGTTAGGCAGGCGAAAGTAGAAATCCATTTGCTTCTGTACTGACTAATGTTAAGAGAATAATAACATTATCTGCTGGCCTATATATTGTGACCAGTTCTTGGTAACATTGCGTTGTACTACTGAGTGAGGCTAAGTTGTAATGGGAGTAATATGGTGAGACAAATCAGTAACTTAATTAGCTGTCAGTTTAACGAAGCGTACAAAATGAACACAAAAGGGACGAGATTAGGCATACCTGTCATCGTATTTTATTTAACAAACCCGTAATTCATTATTCGTATGTGGATGTGAGATTTCAGGTTATTAATATGGTGATTGTGTAAATACTGCGTTTTTGGGTGTGGTGCCTTGTATTTGGGAGTATATAGGTCAAGAGATTTTGGAGGGATATTCTGCTGCCAACTTCAGAGTAAAATATTTAACCGAGAGTGGGAAAACAGTATTGATACAGGAGTAATGAGGAGCAGAATTGAAGCAGTAGAAGTTGGAGAGAAGTGAACACACAGTACTGGACTGTAAAACGAACATATTGTACTGGACTGTAAAACGAACATACTGTACTGGACTGTAAAACGAACAAACTGTACTGGACTGTAAAACGAACATACTGTACTGGGCTGTAAAACGAACATAATGTACTGGACTGTAAAACGAACATAATGTACTGGACTGTAAAACGAACATAATGTACTGGACTGTAAAACGAACATAATGTACTGGACTGTAAAACGAACACGCTGTACTGGAACTAAAATGAGCACACTGTACTGGACTGTAAAGTGAACACACTGTACTGGACTGCAAAATGAACACACTGTACTGGACTGTAAAATGAACACACTGTACTGGACTGTAAAATGAACACACTATACTGGACTGTAAAATGAACACGCTGTATTGGACTGTAAAATGAACACACTGTAGTGGACTGTAAAATGAACACGCTGTACTGGACTGTGAAATGAACACACTGTACTGGACTGTAAAATGAACACACTGTACTGGACTGTAAAATGAACACGCTCTAGTATACTGTAAAATGAACACACTGTACTGGATTGTAAAGTGAACACACTGTACTAGACTGTAAAGTGAGTACACTGTACTTAACCTAAAGTAAACACACTGTACTAGACTGTAAAGTGAGTACACTGTACTGGACCTAAAGTAAACACACTGTACTGGACTGTAAAGTAAACACGCTGTACTGGACTGTAAAGTGAACACACTGTACTGGACTGTAAAGTGAGTACACTGTACTGGACCTAAAGTAAACACGCTGTACTGGACTGTAAAGTGAACACACTGTACTAGACTGTAAAGTGAGTACACTGTACTGGACCTAAAGTGAACACACTGTACTGGACTGTAAAGTGAGTACACTGTGCTGGACCTAAAGTAAACACGCTGTACTGGACTGTAAAGTGAACACACTGTACTGGACTGTAAAGTGAGTACACTGTACTGGACCTAAAGTAAACACACTGTACTGGACTGTAAAGTAAACACGCTGTACTGGACTGTAAAGTGAACACACTGTACTGGACTGTAAAGTGAGTACACTGTACTGGACCTAAAGTAAACACGCTGTACTGGACTGTAAAGTGAACACACTGTACTAGACTGTAAAGTGAGTACACTGTACTGGACCTAAAGTGAACACACTGTACTGGACTGTAAAGTGAGTACACTGTGCTGGACCTAAAGTAAACACGCTGTACTGGACTGTAAAGTGAACACACTGTACTAGACTGTAAAGTGAGTACACTGTACTGGACCTAAAGTGAACACACTGTACTGGACTGTAAAGTGTGGTGACCTAGCCACCACACTTCTCAATTCAGATTCAGTGGCACCGCAGTCACACAACCGGATTGAAGAAACTGAAGTAGATTTTTGAATGCAAAAAATATTTGTCTATATTTCATTGCGGTTTGTATAACAACTGCCACGCCATTTCGAAGTCTCGCATGCGCGTGATCCCTTGAGACAATTCCTTTGGACCGTGATCAGTTTGTATCCCTGTAAACAGGAGTGACTGCATAATGTACAGGCGGAAACCATCAGCATTCACATCCAGGCGCGTTCGCAAAATCGGAAATGCGGCTATTAGTGCTGTCATGTCTATTTTTCCGCATGGATCAACTCGGGTTCTACTGGACGGATTTTCATGAAATCTGATGATATTTAAGTGCTTTTCAGAATCTGTCGAGCAAGTTCACATTTTCTTAAAATCAGACAAGAATAACGGGTACTTTACATGAAGACATAGAACATTAACGTTAGTACCTGGCTGAATTCTCAGAATGAGAAATGTTTCAGACAAATTTGTAGAGAAAATCAAAACACATTTTACACTTGATAAAGTTTTTCCAAAAATCGTGCCGTTTACGAGATAATGTTGAAAAATGTGGTAGAGCCAGACAGGCAACAGATGGCAATGTACACTAACGTCATTCAGTTATTCCTTTTTTTTTATATAGTCTGCCTTGCGACAGGTCCGTAGCCTCTTCTAAAGCGAGTTCTCCACACAGAGCAATCCAGAGCTTCCTCTTTCAATTTCCAGTATACTGTCTTTCCATTAAGGTAATCGAGTAGCTGCTTACGTCTTCTTCCTCTTCTTCCCGTCACTGAAAACATTCACTGTCTTGGTGCTTTCCTAGGCAGACAGAAAGGACGCTACATGACACAGACGTTCTTGGACACAGAGAGTGTCGTATGCCTGTCTGCAGTGAAAATATTACGTGAAGCCCGTGTTTAAATATGCAAACTTCTTGCGTAATGCAATTCGTGTTTGTCTGGAGGAACTGAGGAAGAACCTATAGAGAATCGTCATTACGCAATATTTTCGAAGGAATATTTTCTGAAACTTGGTCACTTCGGAAAGTAGATGAGAATTACTTGGGAAGTTTCTAAATGCGGTGCTGGAGAAGGATGGAGAAGATCAGTTGCACCGATGGTGTGAGAAATGAAGAAGTGTTACACAGAGTCAAGGAGGAGAGGAATATCCTGCATACAGTAAGAAGACGGAAGGGTAAATGGATTGGTCACATCTTGGGTAGGAACTGCATTCTTAAACACATTATTGATGGAAATATAGAGGGGAGAAGTGACCAGAAGACGAGGAGGAAGTCGTAAGCAGCTACTGGATGATATTAAGGATGAGACAGAATACTGGAACTTGAAAGAGGAAGTATTACATCGCACCCTGTGGAGAATTCGCTGTGGAAGAGGCTATGGACCTGTCATGAGACAGACAACAGAATGAATGGATGAACGAATGGATGAATGAATGAATGGACTGACCCATTGACAGAGGGACAAGTTAATCAACATTTCCAACGTAAAAGGAAATGATTTTTCTTTCCACATTCTTTACTATGTTTCGGTATTGAACTGAGGAATACCTGGAAAACAAGAAACATCCGGATATCAGAGGCGGGGGTTTTATGTTAGCGATGTTAGCCAGGCTCAAATTGTCAACGTGAACAAGTGTTGAACACGCAGTTATAAAACGATAGTGAACCCACATAAAATTAGACCCGTCTCATTTGTTACCATTACAGTATGCGAACTCGGACATTTCTACTTATGTGTATTCAGACTGTGCCCCTGCAGGGGCGGATTTTTCGTGTTAATGTGGTTTTCCCGGCTGACACGGTTAATGTCAATACTCCGCCACTGCTAAATAGGCAATGGTTTTACGGCTTTGAGAGTTTTAGACGCAAGTACCTGCAGGATCGGACGCCGCTTGATTCCGTCTGAGGAGATAAGGCGAAGACAGTCGTCTACTTGATTCAGCAACCGTACAGTCACGTCATCGAAATACAGGGTGTACACAAAAGAATGGTACGGATTCAAAAATTAACAAGAAATTTATTTCTCACCTTAGACGGGCACAACGTACACCGTCAGCAGCGGCAAATATCGAAGTTTCTCATGCGTTAATCACAATCCTTCAATGTGTGCACCCTGGGTCACACGACACACATTCACACGGTAATCAAATTCATCCCAGACTCGGTGTAGCATGTCCGCTGTAATGGTCTGCAGTGCGTGCGTTATCCGATCACGAAGTTCCTTGCGGGACATGGGCAATGGTGGTACGTAAACGCTGTCTTTAACGAAACCCCAAAGAAAGAAATCGCATGGTGTTAGATCCGGCGAACGGGGTGGCAGATCTGGACACCTCAGAACGGAGCACACAGAACGCCTTCTCCTGCTGCGACGCCATCTTGGAAACTGGCCCCGCAGCCCCGCAGTAAGCATGAGAAGCTAACTGCTGGTAGTAGCGCATGAGAAACTTGGACATTTGCCGCTGCTGACGGTGTACGTTGTGCCCGTGCAAGGTGATAAATAAATTTCTTGTTAACTTTTCAAGCCGCACCATTCTTTTGTGTATACCCTGTATAGACTTCAGACAGGGCACGTTGTGTCGGTGGTAACGTGTCTGGCTTTGAAGTACGAAGATAAATTCTGTCGTAGATCCGGTACACACACGTCCTATTGGTTTTCTCACAAGTTTCAGAAATATACGGGAATAGACCATCAGAAAGCGTCTTGGCCGCTTCTTATGATCTTCCACGTACTCGCGTATTTTCTGGGGACAAGAAGATTAATCAGACGGTTTTATTTCAGCATATGTACTGTTTGTGCCTTGTTTATTTAATGACAATTTCTCAATTTTATGTATTTTATAGCATCACTTTGAGAGATGGTTAGGGAAGAATATGGTAAGAAGTAATCTTGAAATCTTTGCTCTTATGGGATGTTACGCAGCGTAGATTGGTATTTATTTACCGACGTATCGGGACAGCTTGTCGGTCATATTTTGACCGACGAAAATAGGACCGATTTTTCCTGAAACGTCGGTAGACGTTTAACCAATATCCTCTGCGTGACATTTCAAGTTCCAAGCCCTCTTGCACACTCTCACAAACGTGCCAATTAATCCGATCATTCTCACACTCTCTTGCACACTCTCACAAACGCGCCAATTAATCCACGCACTCTCACGCCCTTTTGCACACTCTCACAAACGTGCCAATTAATCCACGCACTCTCACGCTGTCTTGCACACGCTCACAAATGTACCAATTAATCCACGCACTCTCACGCTGTCTTGCACACTCTCACAAACGTGCCGATTAATCCACGCACTCTCACGCTGTCTTGCACACTCTCACAAACGTGCCAATTAATCCACGCACTCTCACGCCCTTTTGCACACTCTCACAAACGTGCCAATTAATCCGATCATTCTCGCACTCTCTTGCACACTCTCACAAACGTGCCAATTAATCCACGCACTCTCACGCCCTTTTGCACACTCTCACAAACGCGCCAATTAATCCACGCACTCTCACGCCCTTTTGCACACTCTCACAAACGTGCCAATTAATCCACGCACTCTCACGCTGTCTTGCACACTCTCACAAATGTGCCAATTCAAGCTCTCTCACGCTTTTATACGCACTCTCAGAAACGTGCCAATTAATCCAAGCAATGTCACGCTTCCTTGTACACTCACTAACACAAAAGTGTCACGCTCACTCTCTGTCGCACAGGTCTGGAACACACGACCACAACGGAAACACAAAACCACCCACTCGTCCTCTCACTATCAGCTCAGTACAACAGTGTCGCCTGACTACCGAAATTGTCACGGTCCGCCAGTTTCTCTGCGTGTATGCTACGGCTTTATCTGCGGGTTCGTAAGCAGCTCTAATCAACATCTCTATGCGAGCGAGGGAGCGAACCTCCTCTCTATTTCGTTGGCTTCCTGTTATCGACAGAGTAATCAAACGGAAAATTGCAACAGAGATTATCTCATGAAGCCATGGATTTTATGTAGACTTGGCAAATATGACTTTTCAAGGGACAGTTTACTTTTATGTAACAGCGGTACAGTCATTTCAGGCTTCCGCCCTGATGTAGGTAAGATTTGCTATCCTCTGGGATGTTACATAGCGTCGAGTGGCAGTTCTGTACCGACGTTTCGGCACAACCTATCGGTCCCATCTTCAAGGGTCAAGAAGTCTTCATTGACGTTTCGGGACGTGTGGGTCCCATCTTCAAGTGTCAAGAAGTCCTCACTGACGTTTCGGGACAATGCATCGGTCCCATCTTCAAGAGTCAAGAAGTCCTCACTGACGTTTCGGGACAACCTATAGGTCCCATCTTCAAGTGTCAAGAAGTGTTGGACTTCGGTGCTTCTTGGTCCTTGAATATTGGACCGATTGCTCCGAAACGTCGGTACAGAACGACAACTCAACGCTGCATAATATCCCAGAAGAGCGTATATCTCAGCCGTACAGTCAGTTCTTCCGTAACGCGATATTTGTTCTGTGAGACATCGCGTTTTATATAATCGCGTGATGAAAATAGGGTCAGATGAGGAGAAAATTGGTCTGTCATCCAAATTTTTATCTTTACACTGGCCTCTGAAGTCGCGTAATGGCCCAAAGCGCGGATGTGAAATTTCACGTCATGCAAACAGCGTTCCGTTATTCATCAACCGCGCTGTAGCCAATTTACGTTAACGAAACGCGCGTAATAGCAGGACTGACTGCTTTGGATCTGGAAAAGTATCATTATCATCGTCATCACGATGCATGTCAGCAGAAAGGAAGTATAGATCGTCAATCTCAACTAAATTCATACCATTTTTATAGCTTGCCACATGTTTCGGCTTTTGTGAAAAAGGCATCATCAGGCAATTAAAAAAATATGTAACGGAAGTTAAATAAATACAGCCTATCAGAATAATACTTTTTCAGATGGCTGAGATTTGAACTTTACAAAAATTCGAGTTGTATAAACCGAAACGAGATAAAAGTAAAGACTGTGTATTGAAATACAAAATATAGTAAATACCTATGATATTATTAAAATTGGATTCCAGAATTCGGGTGTGAAAGGGAAGCGAATAATATCTGAATATAAATCTTCACTTTTACGTAGTTTCGGCTTATACTACTCCAGTTTTTTTCAAAATTGAGATTCAGCTGTCTACAAACGTATTATTCTAATGGACTGTATTTAAATTATCGTCTTTTATACACTTTTAATTGCCCGGTGATGACCTTTTACGAAAGCCGAAATATGCAGCAAGCAATAAACTGTTACGAAGACTGTTGTGATTGACTGTACTTCGTTTCTGCGCTTCATATTGTGTATCTGAATGGGATGTCACTGATAGACATACCTGTTACAGCAGACAGTGACATCTCACGTAACCCGTGTGATGTTGTAATCCCGGTCGATGCAATACCAGGTATCTCGTAATTGAGTTTTGTGTGATTTTATTCTCTCCCTCGAGGAGTATACGGAAAAGGTCGATTCTTCCTGCGTCTTTACAGGTTTACCTGTTCGCCAGTGCTCTATTTTACTTGAAGATACGCAACCGTCGAATTTCATGCCATTTTATAATGCTCATCTCCGTGGATTAAAATCAATTTCAGAAATGAAAAAACCAATAAATGCACAATTTTGTACTATTTTGTTATGTTTCATTCACTATTTTTCCTCCAACATGTTTCGGCAAGCTGCCATCTTCAGGGAGGATACATCACTTTTATTACGTAAAACACTTATGACATTAAAATGTGCTGTCCGTGCTGTTATTAAAATCTTCTTAAAATGTTAAAATCTTTTAAAATTCGTAAGTTATTTCTCTGTTCTTACATGATTTGTTGGTGTTCTGGCCTGGTTTGGAATTATGTACCGAAAAAATCAAAAGTACAAAATTGTGCGTTTATTTGGTTCTCATTTCTGCAATAGATTTAATGCACGGAGATGAGCAGTACACAGCTTAATTCTGTTCTGTGTACATTTGCATGGGAATGGCTCCCTCTGCCAACAGCACGTAGGCCTGACTGACTCTGACTCCGGTAACGAGTGTTCCAGGGACAAGGGACAAGGGCATGTCGTCCGAGCGGCTGCCCCTTTGTGCGGACTCGGTAACTGAGGAGACTCGATGTTAATGGGCAAAACATGTGAGATGACGCAGATGGCTCTCCACAGACCACATTTTGCTAGTGAAGGTTTTTGTGATCCAACTTCGAAGAATCTCACAAATTTAAAAAAGTATATGTGTATGTATTTTGGGTTTTAAATTCATATATATGTAAATAAATATATTTATATATATGAGTATATATATGAATAAATATATTTATATATATGAATGTATATAAATATATATATTAATGCATGTAAATATATATTTATATATGATTATATATAAATATACATTTATGTACGAGGATATATAAATATATTTATATATGAACATATATACAAATATATAGTTATTTATATAAATTCATATATATATTTAAATGGCTCAGGTTGGCGTACACGACCGAAACATGTAGCTTATATTGACGAAACTAATACAATGTGTTGCGGCTGAAGGCTGCACGCATGCCAGTTGTAATGTGATGTACCGCCAAGGGATGAATTCCACAAACAGTCGGGTCAGCAGAACTTGTCTGTGTGGACATTTACATAGTTTGTAGTTCTTCCACTGGATAGAGACACGTGTGTAGGCTCTTACGGATTCTGTTACACCTACTGGGCTATTCATAAAATATTTCCTAACTAACTAACTAACTAACTAACTAACTAACTAACTAACTAACTAACTAACTAACTAACTAACTAACTAACTAACTAACTAAGTAACTAACTCCATGGAGCAGAGGCCTTCTTGAGAAGCTAACAGTTTCTCAGCTAGTCAAGAAATTCCCCGCATTTTGTGGAACCCGAATGTTCATTACCGCATTCACAAGAGCCCACCATCTGTCCCTATCCTGAACCAGCTCAATCCAGTCAATGCCCCATCCCACTTCTTGAAGATCCATTTTAATATTATCCTCCCATCTACGCCTGGGTCTCCCAAGTGCTCTCCTTCCCTCAGGTCTTCCTACCAAAATCCTGTGTGCACCTCTCTTTTCCCCTCCCGCACACGTGTCACATGCGCCGCCCATATCATTCTTCTCGATTTGATCACATAAAATGTCTCCATTTAATCTTAATTAAGGAAATCTCTTAGGCACTAGCCGTGTGGGTATTTTACTTCATTAAAATTCAGTGAGAATTTCAACATACAAATTTGTTGTAATTTTTAAATATATCCAAATTTGTGTAACGCCGACCTTAAGCATGTAACACCAAGAACGGAGAGTTTCATGACTAAAATAGATGTGGTATTAAACTGAGAACGTGCTGTGTAATTTACTAAGACTTAAATTTCAGTACCATGTTCCCATAGAAAACGTCAATATTAAGATGTATTCTGTAATATGGTCACTGTTTTCGGTGCGTTCGCAAGAATTGCGAAAGGTGACAACTAGCTTACTTATGTCTATCTATCTGTCTCTCTGTCTGTCGGTCTGTCTGTCGGCGTGGAACAACTCGCCTCTCACTGGAGGGATTTTTTTTTTAAATTTTATATTTGAGGATTTTCGAAAATTGTCGCAAAAATTCAAATTTTATTAAATTCTGACAAGAATAACGGGTGCTTTACATGAAGACCTATGTACATTTATGATATTATTTCGCTGGATCCTTCCTAGAATTTGAAATGTTTTAGACAAGAGTTGTGGAGAGGATGAAAACACATTTTATGTTCAATAAATTTTTTTCTGAAAAACGTGCTCTTTATGAAATAATTTGGAAAAATATGGTAGAGGCGGACAGGCTACAGACGATATATTACGGCGCATGCACTTTGCATGCCGGATAATTAAGTCTACAGACACTCAGAATATTTAACACATATTGCTTTTCCACGGCAACAATATTTACGCGAACTCTTTCAACATTACTCCATACGTACAGTGCGTGTCTTGTTGTGCATATTACATTACGTGTGACGTGTCATGCTGAGACATTAACGACATCTATTGGCTCGACTGAGAACTGAAGTGCAGTAGAAGATATTCAAAAGATGATATATAGGCCTACTGGCCTCCCAGTAAACTAACAGCAGTTTGGGATGCAATGGAAGTTCGTTTATTGGGGCCAAATTAAGGTAATTCTTTGTGGCAGAGTCGCTTATTGAATGTATAATGTAGAATACGATTCAAGCCGATCCCGGTGGCCGCGCGGTCTAAGGCGTAGGTCTGTGGCCGAGGGCTTGCTGGGATCGTGGGTTCCAATCCCACCGGAGGCAGGGATTTTTTTTTCTCTTGTACAGTTTTTGTGTTGTCAGGTAGAGGTCTCTGCGACGGGCCGATCCCTCGTCCAGAGGAGCCCTACCGACTGTGGTGTGTGTCTGAGTGTAATAAAGCGCAAATAAAAACCCTCGATACCTGCTATGGACAAGCAGGTAGAAGAGGGAAGGATTACTACGAACGAATATGATTCAAGTTGAACTCGAAGAGTCACTTGAGTTAGCGTAAACTTGTTGCTGTTACATTTATGCAGCATCATTATTGAGCTGGAATGGGGAGTCAAACATTCTATTTCCTTCTGGCATTTGTCCGTGTGGGAAAGTAACAAAGAGAAGCGTGCTGTGCAGTGCGCGGTAGCTACGTCGATGGTGGACTTACCTTGTATTGGTTTTTGACTTTATTATTTATTTAGGATTTTTAATAATACAAATATTATTTACTTTGTTCTACTTGAGAGTTTATTCGAATTTGCTTGTAGACAGAAAACAGATGTGTTTGGTTTAGTATACGAATCTGATAACGTCCATTTTGTCCCAGACATCCAACAGACCAGTTCGTTCATTGTGTAGTCTGTCTTACGACAGGTCCACAGCCTTTTCCAAAGCGAGTTCTCCACAGAGTTTGATCTAGTGCTTCCTCTTTCAATTTCTATTACCCTATCTTTTCCTTAAGGTCATCCGGTAGCTACTTAAGTCTTCTTCCTCCACTTCCCGTCACTTCTATCCTTTCTTCTGTCTTTCCAAAGAAAGAAGTTCCTATATTTCCCCCAGTTAAAGGAAGCGCCATTATCAGTTTACAACCACATTTGGTTTCTCAAAAATTCTAAATGAATAATCCTTTTAGAAAGTAGTCTGTTGGGGCCGTGCCATGGCTCAGGCGGTTAGCCGCCGGCCTCCCACCGCGGAGGCCCGGGTTCGATCCTGGGTCAATCCGTGTGGGATTTGTGGTGGATAAAGTGGCACTGGGATAGGTTTTTCTCCGAGTACTTCGGTTTTCCCCTGTCAATTTCATTCCAGCGGTGCTCCGTTACTAGGAAAGGACAAAAAATAATAATAATCATCATCGTCATCTTCATCATAGGGTTGCTCAAGGAGACTCAAGGCTGCGGTGCGTCCGTAGCGTCTGCTGCGGGGCCCCTCACCGCTAAAAAAAATAAAGTTGTCTGTTAGAATTTCTTTGAGACTTTCGATCTTCATTTTTTCTCATGCAGTTACTACAGACATAAATATAGTGCACAGATATGTGACCAATAATGCTTATAAAAACAGCACAGTAATGGGCTATATCTTTAACGTAACGTTATAAAAATTTATTATATTCATAGAATTGTACGTATATTTTATTTAATTTTGTTGTCTTTTAAACACAAAGGAATTGTTTCCTGTAAAAGCTGTAGCCATTAGTGAGACTTGTGTGCATTTTTATTTAATTTTGTTGTCTTTTAAACACAAAGGAATTGTTTTCTGTAAAAGTTGTAGCCCTTAGTGAGACTTGTGTGCATTTTTACAATTGTCTAGAGGCCAGAATTTGGAGGACTCGCTCTATTTCACATACATATGAACCAGTTTCTAAGGCTTGTACGGGACAAAGCTTATAAATATAATACAGGATGGGTAGTAAAGAATGCTTTAGAATACCAAATCTGATCGAACTCCCGTGATTAGTTTTAGGGACGGAATGTGTAAGGACCATTAAACGTCGATGCCTTAACAATTTTGCTTTCATTCAAATATTTTCGCGAAAAACCATATCGAAATTTTTGACCAGTGCTAAGTACGTGTATTCTTGAAGCTGCAGAGCAGTAGACGATGCGAAACAGACAGCCATGGCGTGTCAGAGAGAAGTCAGTTATTTTAGTCGACATCTTGTCTTAAATATGCAAGACTGTAACTTCTTTATTCAGGACCTTGGGAAAGTGACATGCGTTCGCTTTAGTCAACTTGCTGGTTGAATGGTCACGTCCTGTACAATAGCAATAAGTAATTAATGAGTAACTCTCTGAATTTTTTAAAAACGTGAGCACAATTAAAATGCAGATTATGACATCCTCGTAGCGTTCTAAATCTGCAATTTGTATGTAAATATGAAGTTACATTGCGGAGCGTACCTACTCTCTGATCAAGGAACATTGTAGCCTCACTTTCTCCTCTGTATAAGTTTGGCGTCATGTGAGTGGCGCAATTGTGAGGAACAAACCATAAGGTGTGTACTCTTGTGTTAAATCAGAACCTGGGTTTGATGCCAGGCAAGTCCATCTTGTGTGTGTTGTGACTGGTTTATCTACGCGTTCTTCGGTTTCGTCCTGTCAGTGTCATTCCACCAGTGCTTCATACTCATCCTTACAAAAATAACACTATATATTCCTCCTGACACAACCTGTATTTGTTGTTATTTTTTCAAACACTACATGTTTCGATCAAGCTGATGATCATCAGATATTTGTTTGTACAGCAACTTAAAAATTAAGGTAAAAATGTAAATGGTCGACCGTTGATATACCTGTCATCATTTGTACCTATATATGTCACATTTTATTCTACATTATATATATATATATATATATGTATATAATGATGTATATTTTAACACCATTGTGAAGAGGAAGGCCTTCCCTTTCTGAAAGTGGAGTTTCGATGTTCATGTTTCTAAGAGGAGCCTGATGATAGCCATAACAGGCCGAAACTTGTAGCTCAGAATCTCCAAATAAAGAGATACAAACAGAGTTGGCTGTGACTGATTTTTTTTGTGAGAATTGAAACATATGTCAACGGGGACTTTGAACATTAAATTTAAAAACGTAAAATCTTGCGAGATGTCACAAATGATATAAAATATAAATTACAGTCTACCTTTAACCTTTTAAAGCCTAGCGGTAACTTTACGTACCACCAGGTTTAACATAAAAAAATTCTACGTGGTGCCCACATTGCGTTTATGTGTTTTGTACGGATCTCATAACAAACAGCAACTTTTGCCTTATAAAACATTAAGAGACTGGTTTTTATAACCGAAGTGGAGAGTGTTTACAGCGCGGTACGCACTGAGTCCTTATACAAAACAGATACGCTTCGTCTTTAAAGGGTTAAAAAATTCTACGTGGTGCCCACATTGCGTTTATGTGTTTTGTACGGATCTCAGAACAAACAGCAACTTTTGCCTTATAAAAATTAAGAGACTGGTTTTTATAACCGAAGTGGAGAGTGTTTACAGCGCGGTACGCACTGAGTCCTTATACAAAACAGACAGGTTTCGTCTTTAAAGGGTTAATGTTGGTGGTTTGTCGTTAAACACGAACGGTTTGGTGTAGCAGTTCGTGCTGCGGACTGTTAAAAAAGGCATAAACATTTCTGCATCTGATATTAGTGGTCGGTTTTGACAGCCATGTTTTTGGTGCGGCGATGTTGTGTTTTTAAATTTTTATCGTTTTAATTATATTTTGGTGGCCTACGGTGCTTTCGTCAGGACTCTCAAGATATCGTGTGCTATTCGTCACGGGAAGTCCAGAAATTGTGGTGACATCAATTCAACCAGAGCTGCGTACGCCGCCCAACCAGTGTTTTATCGCTCAGTCTTTTTATGTTTCCCCCTGATGATGGTGCCTTAGAGCACCGAAACACGTAGGGATGTAACTGATATATCTTTCACTAAGACTCTTGTATTTGGAACTTGTGCACGAGATGGTGTGATTACATATAAGTCTAGTGACATTGCATGCATGGTACGGACAGCATAAAATTTTAAAATTCAATTCAATTCTCGGTTCTTAGTGTGCTGAATAAACAACCAAACGGCCAATAACAGAAAGAGAAGAAAAGACAGACACAGCAAGGACAATAAACAAGGCACGAATAAAACGAACACAGACAAAACAAACAAAAGAACATTTAATTAGGACATCGTATAAGAAGGAACTAATAATAATAATAATAATAATAATAATAATAATAATATGAAATTTGAGTGATAGTTTTCGTTAATAAGAAGGCAAAGGTTCACCTATAACAAGCCCTGGGGACCCAACAAGGGGAGTAGAAGTATAGCTGTACCCGTTCGTGAGTCTCGGCACGAGGAGGGGATGGGATGGCTAGCCCCACGCTCCGACCGCTTTACCCCCGGGAAAGAGACCCGGTACCCATTGTATAGGGTGCTGGGTGGGCCCCAGGACCGGTCTGGACGGCTGCGGAAAATCTCGCCCCCACCGGGATTCGATCCCCGGACCGTCCAGCCCGTAGCGAGTCGCTATACCGACTGAGCTATCGCGGCCCACAGTTTTCGTTAGCAGTAGTACTAGTAATAGTTGAAATATTTCGTGTTCTGAAATGTGGCGACATATAAGTTGGTAAATAAGTACCGATGTTTCAGAGGTATGTGCTGCTTCCATCTCCATGGTAGTCGCTGTTCTTGAGCTAGCTGCAAGTTGGTGTCAGACCGCTCATCCGAAATGTTTGTACCCACATGCAGTACGAGTCTGCAACACGCCACATCCCGGAATATTGAAAGTTTGTTAACTCTGCTTTTAGAACCTTAAACCTCGCAGAGTAATGTACTGGCTATTACATAAACCATTAACCCTTTAAAGAGGAAGCGTGTCTCTTTTATATAAGGACTCACTGCGTACCGCGCTGTAAACACTCTCCACTTCGGTTATAAAAACCAATCTTTTAATGTTTTATAAGGCAAAAGTTGCTGTTTGTTCTGAGATCCGTACAAAACACATAAACGCAATGTGGGCACCACGTAGAATTTTTTAATCCCTTAAAGACGAAGCGTATCTGTTTTATATAAGGACTCAGTGCGTACCGCGCTGTAAACACTCTCCACTTCGGTTATAAAAACCAATCTTTTAATGTTTTATAAGGCAAAAGTTGCTGTTTGTTCTGAGATCCGTACAAAACACATAAACGCAATGTGGGCACCACGTAGAATTTTTTAATCCTTTAAAGACGAAGCGTATCTGTTTTATATAAGGACTCAGTGCGTACCGCGCTGTAAACACTCTCCACTTCGGTTATAAAAACCAATCTCTTAAGGTTTTATAAGGCAAAAGTTGCTGTTTGTTCTGAGATCCGTACAAAACACATAAACGCAATGTGGGCACCATGCAGAATTTTTTAATGTTAAACCTGGTGGTATGTAAAGTTACCTCTAGGCTTTAAAAGGTTAAGCAAACCAATATTTTATTGGAAGGAATGAAATTATTACAAAACTGTCATCTTTCAACTGAGCGACGTCGGATATACTCCTTCTTCCTAAGGGTGCCAAGGTCGGTTTTACTTCTTCGTCCGCTGATTTCAAGTATTGAAGAAAAGAGTGATGGATTGGAGGAATGAAAGGCGAAAGGTCAAGCGTGTCTTTCTGCTTTAGCTGGGGCACAGGGCGGCACTGCGGATGTAGCGCGTGTAGTTTAGCCCTGAGAAAGAAAGCAGACGATGCTGAAATCGATGAGGCCACTGAGATTTCTCTGGTAAGCAATTTCTTATAGAATACCTTTTCTTTTCAAAATCC
This sequence comes from Coptotermes formosanus, assembly GCA_013340265.1. NCBI lineage: Eukaryota > Metazoa > Arthropoda > Insecta > Blattodea > Rhinotermitidae > Coptotermes > Coptotermes formosanus. Next base: position 337,060 of record BLKM01000050.1, read on the forward strand.
AAAGAATGTTCAACAAATCTATTTAATCTTCAGACCTTAACCGTTTAAAGCCTAGCGGTAACTTTACGTACCACCAGGTTTAACATTAAAAAATTCTACGTCGTGCCCACATTGCGTTTATGTGTTTTGTACGGGTCTCAGAACAAACAGCAAATTTTGCCTTATAAAACATTAAGAGACTGTTTTTGGTTTAACCTTTTAAAGCCTAGCGGTAACTTTACGTACCACCAGGTTTAACATTAAAAAATTCTACGTCGTGCCCACATTGCGTTTATGTGTTTTGTACGGGTCTCAGAACAAACAGCAAATTTTGCCTTATAAAACATTAAGAGACTGTTTTTGGTTTAACCTTTTAAAGCCTAGCGGTAACTTTACGTACCACCAGGTTTAACATTAAAAAATTCTACGTGGTGCCCACATTGCGTTTATGTGTTTTGTACGGATCTCAGAACAAACAGCAACTTTTGCCTTATAAAACCAACCAACCAAGCAAAGAGCTAACTAAGGGCGGAGACTTGCGCCAAGCGCAAGTCGACGTCCCTTTGAGTAGCTATTCCTGCGTTTTAATGCATCGCTGGGCTCTAAAACAGACACCTTACTCTATAACGGGGATTAGCTTACGCTAACTGTTTATAGTCCTGATTCGCGACGGGGACTTGTTACGCTAAAGGCTACGGCTCTAGGAGCATATAGCCTTCCTATCTGAGGGGGGGGG
>BLKM01000051.1:0-26074 GCA_013340265.1 Coptotermes formosanus
CAGAGTGAAAACCGCCGACCTTCCTGAATGCGATTCCAATTTGGCGAGCAAAGCTTGCACAACACTTACTAAAGATTGTTCTGCATCACACAAAATGCCCCTTTTAAATACCGATGTGTTTTGTCAAAAATATACTACACACTGCATTTCAGAGTCTATATTATGTTACAGCGTACAGCACGCTTCAGATATCTGCAAGGACGCCATCTGTATTCTATCATGGGGTTATTGTTATTATTGGTATTGCATTTAGCATTATTATTGTTGTTCTCATCACTGATTCGCTAAGCAATTAAATATTACGAAGCCGAGATAATATTCCATTTCAAGAAATCTGGTCAATCGGCAATTACTGTGGAAAGTTGACTTTTCTGTCTTGCGAAAAAAATTAATGGTTTGGAACATTTACAGACAAACTCTAATATCAATTGATTTAAGATTTCAAACAAGGTTTCTCGTGTTTAAAAATTCTTAATTCTTGCCACTTCATACCTTAAAAACAAGACAGAAAATGTAGGCCTACTTATGAAAGTGAAATTGAAGCGCATTCCTGTAAGCACTGTTGTCCTGGAAAAGCGATAAATATTACGTATTCTGACTGTGGGTCTGTAGTCTTTATTATGCAGCATGCGAAGAGCATGCGTCGCATTATATTGTCATCTGCGACCTGTCTGGCTCTACCATATTTTTTCACATTATCTCATAAACGGCACCACTTTCGGGAATAAAGTTACTGAATATAAAATGTGTGCTTTCATTTTCTGTACTCCATTTACCGGAAACATTTCACCTTCCAAGAAGAATTCAGCGAGATACAATCATACATGTACATAGGACTTCACGTAAGCTACAAGTTATTCTTTTCAGATTTTAAGAACACATGAATTTTCTCAATAGATATTCAAAAAAAAGAAAGTATCAAGTTTCATAAAATCAATCCATTGGGAGCAGAGTTGTTTCATGCGGGAGGACAGAGGGACGGACAAACAGGCAGGCAGGCAATACGAAACCAATAATCGCTTTACGCTATTTTGAGAACGTGTCTAAAAACTAACTCAATTTCCACAATATGGAGTAAACCGTGTCTAAAATAAATGTATTTACAAAGAGCCACCAAACCCGTCATACAATTACAGACCCTTAGATTTAATTTGCGAAATATTTCTGCGGTCTGCTGCGAAAAATATGGATTGCCAGTGTTCATATATTTTTCACACGCACTTGACTTCTCACACATATACACGTGCATGTCTCTAACAAAGTATTTGTCTGTCGCAGATAATGCAAGAGACGCTGTCCTTCTTCATGTTTCTGATTCAAGTGAAAGACAAGAATGGCGAGACAAAACAGGGCTAATGACGACGACAACAGCACATCAAATTTTAAACACGTTGATGTCTATGGATGCTTCCTTGCACCTTATTGAGCACTGTATCTGGGTATTGAGACTTACCTAATTCATTAACCATGTACAAATTAACCCTTTAAAGACGAAGCGTATCTGTTTTATACAAGGACTCAGTGCATACCGCGCTGTAAACATTCTCCACTTCGGTTATAAAAACCAAACTCTTAATGTTTTATAAGGCAAAAGTTGCTGTTTGTTCTGAGATCCGTATAAAACACATAAACGCAATGTGGGCACCATCTGGCGGTACGTAAACTTACCGCTAGGCTTTAAAAGGTTAACATTTTCACATTCACATCACATCTCATGTGTTGTCCGAATGTCATATCGAAACACAAACTACACCTTCTTTAAGTTATTCTTTACCACCGTCACATAAAATTTACAGGCTAGAGAATATTCAGCAAATATATATATATATATATAATGTTTCATCATAATTCTACTGTAAGTGTCATATGAAGTCGGTAGACTACTTTTACACAAAAAATATAAGATTATATTTATCCCAGTTTAAATTCCTCAAACCATATTAATTTCCATACGTAACTGCAAGAGATGATTTTATCCGTTAGTTATTTTAATGGAAGCTTCGGGAGGGCTAATCAATTTTATGATAAAAATCAGAAAATTGAAGGGTAGAATTCCCGGATGTCCCAATCGAATCTTCTGAAACTTCTAGTGTGTTAATTGGCACAGCGTGTATAACCACCAAGCTAAATGTATTTTCTCTTTCAGCTTGTGGATAGATATCAAAAGTGTTGACTTTCCACCCAGTTTTATAAATAGTGGAAGACTGTCTGGTAGTCATCCTAAGACTCAGGCACAGAGCATGCGCCTTGCATTCAGTCCTATCTATTTGCACGTCTAGATACTTCGACTGAATTTAGAGTTAAAAGCATGAAAACATGAAGCAGATACCCCGTCTTTTAGGGAAGGTCAATGAGAAAAATTCAATATTTTACAAAGCAGCTGAACAACCGACGCTACAGCCCAATAAAAAGTATACTATTAACCCTTTAAAGACGAAACGCATTCTGTACAATATAAAGACTCAGAGCGTACCGCACAGTAAAAACTCTACACCTCAGTTTAAAAAACCAATCATTTGGTGACATGTTTGTTAAAAGTTGCAGATTGCTCCCAGACAAGTAAACAACACATAAACGCAGTGAGAGCACCATGCAGAATTGACTAAAATTAAGCCTGGTGGTACGTCAAATTACCGCTAGGCTTTAAAAGGTTAAAGGAATAAAGTTAATTTCGTACTGAAAAAATTATGATAAATTCACAGCACAAACAAACTGTAGTACCATCCTGTACTTGAATTTATAATTTTTCATATAGCTTATATAATTTGATGGAGTACTAGATGTAACATTCAATAACAGCAAACAAACTGCACCCCTGTTAAAATGTAGGCAGCACATACGTACATATTAACACGAAACATGTGAAATTATGATTTACCGATTTTCTCAAGTATTTGACGAATGCTGAATATATGTTCAGTAGTTGACCTGCTACGTCGAAATCCACACTGATGATCCCCAATAATTTCCTCTGCATATGGAGTTAACCTTGACAAAAGGATGTTGGATAGAATTTTGTACGTAGTCGACAAAAGTGATATGCCTCGATAGTTACTACAATCTGTCTTATCACCCTTTTTATAAATAGGCACAATGACCGACTCCTTCCATTCCTCAGGCAATTCCTCTTTATTCCAAATAGAAATAATAAGTTTATGGATCTCAGACCGAATAATCCTACCCCCTGCTTTAATCAGTTCTGCTGGAATCTGATCAATACCGGGTGATTTGTGACTTTTTAGTTTTTCAATAGCCATCTCAACCTCAAAGGCATTGGGCTCAGACACTAGTGGCTCTGCTGTGTGTACTTCAGTCTGCCTAACATCATTAACCCCGTGTATATCCAACAGCTGGGAGAAATGATTCCTCCACCTAGCCAAAATACTGTGGCAGTCTGCAACCAGGTCACCCTTCTCATCCTTTACTACATTAATTCTAGGCTGGTGCCCCCTCTTAAACTCATTGATACCCCTATACAAGTCTCTTATATTCTTGTTCTTACTGTTTGTTTCAATTTCATTAATTTTAGCTTTCAGATATTCCTTCTTTTTGTTCCTGAATTGTCTACTAGCTTCACGTCTTACGTTGTGCAGATTATCTCCATTATTTTGGTTTGGATTCTGTAACCACTGAATTTTAGCCTGCTTCCTTTCATCTAAAAATTCTGCATCAAAACATGGTTTATGCTGCTTCCGTTCGTGTAGACCTAGACTCTCTTGAGCCGAGATTTGGTATTCTCTTTAATGTTTTCCCAAGCCCTGTTTATGTCCTCACTAACATTTAAGTTTTCCAGAGCTGCAAACCTGTTTGAGATCTTAAGCTGATACTGTTTCCTAACCTCTAGTTCACTTAGCTTCTTGAGATTAAATCTCTCTACATCAAACTTCTGTGCTGCTTGTTTACTTACTGCCAGTCTTTCCCTAACTTTCGCAACCACCAGATAGTGATCAGTATCACAGTCAGCTCCCCTGAGAGATCGCACATCGAGTATACTGGAATGCCGTCTCTTATCTATCAATATGTGATCGATCTGATTGTGAGTCTTCCCATCAGGTGTATTTATGAATGTTTCGGTGCGGAAACATAGTGCTCCTAACAACTAGATTCTTTGATGTGGCAAAGTTTACTACTCTAACACCATTATCGTTGCTATCCTGATGTAAACTCTCATTCCCAATAGTCGGTTTGAAAATATCCTCTCTCCCCACTTTTGCATTAAAAGTTCACATTCAGCATATTCAGTAGTGCATACGAGAAAGTAAGAATCCTGCTGCTTCTTTAATGGCGAGTACAGGAGACTCGGTAAGAGGCGTTTAATGTTCCGTTTAAAGTGTCCATTACGAAGATAATTTCTTAAAACCCCTAAACCTATGTCAGCCATCAGACATAGCATACACATACGAAGTTTTGTACAGAAGTCTCACACTGAATTCCTTACACAAAAATATCTCTTCTTTTCATGTGTTAACCACATTAGTTCAGAAGCAAACTTTTGTGCCACATTTCAAAATATTACACACAACTATAAAAATACTTTTTTAAGCTTATTTTTACGTTATCATAGTTCAAAAATATATTCAAAGCGTATATCTTTATTGAATACAGAGCAGTAGGTGAACTTACGTAAGACTTATATTTTCAACAGGCCTTAATAAAACTCGAAGTGTAAAATATTTAAACACCGATAATCTGAAAGTTTAAGTATTACAAATTGTAACCTGCAGGGAATACAAAATATTGAGATTCCATATTCAGGGGCACTCACTTCTCCTGTTCTAATTGTGCTGTGTGAAATCTTCACGACACTAAAGGTTTAAACGGCTGCTTTTTGTCTTTTAACATCGGGCTGTCTAGTGGGTTGATAATGACATGTCAAAAGGAATATGATTTCTTGCTTGAATTTAAATCTGAAGAAGGCAGAGGAAGCAGATCATGCACAGTCCCTATTACGGGGATTCGTCACCACAAAAGCCCCAGTAGTGCAGGTTATGTAGTGTCAAAATATTGGACGATTACCAAAAATGAAACTGACAGAACGTGATAGGTACGGCGGTGGCTTAACATCAGACACTATACTAGACTCATTAAATAACATTACACAACATTAAGAACCACACTCAAGTCGAAAGGGGTAAAGCCATTGAACGGAAGGTTTAAATGTGCATATTGTGTTCGTCCCAACAAATATTAAATGGATAAAATAAACTCATGCACTACTTACGTACTGAAACAAATATGAATAATAAGGACAGTGGTAACAGTGTTAAGTCAAAATTACAAGGCTTTATCTTTTGAGTGTTATTTATAAATATACAGACAACATTTAAACATAATAGTAAATAACAAGTAAACAGCAAAGGTGTGTGGAAAATCGGTGTTAGTAGTACCATGTTTCATTGTTGTATCCCAAGACGTCCTCGGGGAGTCTAGTAGAGCGTAACCGTCGATTTTGCTCCACGGGAGCCGGACTGACCTATTTAGAACGGGTTTCGAAGGAAATGACTCGGACTCCTAGAGATAGTTTATTGTTGCTGACATTATAGAGTCAGGCCGGGCTGCATTCCGACCGGTGGTCACAAGAGCAGGCTACAACAGCACCGTGAGCCGGAACAGCACGGAATCGAGTATCAAACTAGCTAGCGAGAACCAAGAGAGAGAGAGCAGCGCCGTAACGCCGGCGGGTATATATATCTCACAACCAGGTTGTGGTCAGTCCAAGAGGTTGCTCTCTGCCCGACATGTGATGGTGCGACAAAGTCACGCGCTACGTCATAGCAAGAGTCTTGTGACCACGTTACAAAATACAGGGTTACAAAATAAGCACAGGGTACAATGTAACATAAAAGAACACCAACAATGAAATACCTCTACATATGAACGATGAAATACTTCTACACATACAAAATAACATAACACCATAAATAGCGACAGTAAGTAGGTTATGAATATGGGTCTCAAGTTTTCTGAGCACAAAATATTTACACAATCTGATGTGAGTCGCCGTGTAATCTGACACAAGTGTAAAGACATTTCATACGAAATTTCTCCACTACACATCCGCAGGTAGAAGAATCACACCGCAACGAGAACCTCAAATGTCGCTCAGGAAAAGTTTCAGGTGCACACGTACCTAATACTTCACTCTCATCATAATAGGATGAAGTTCCACGTAACAAATTATTGTACAATATTACTATAGTGTAACTAGGAAGCAATATATCTTTTGGTATTTTTAGTGCATAATAAAACCTCTCTTTGTATTAAGTCCAAAATTTTCATTGAATTCTAACGCCATGTGTTGCTGTTATCGGTCATTGAGGTTCGAACCCCGGACAGGACCGGGGATTCAGGTTCAACCCTTGGACAGGCCTTAGTAAGATAAATTGTTTTCTATTGGTTAATTAGAAGGACTTGTTTCGGTGAATAGGGATAGCTAGGGAAGACAGCGAGAGGGAGAGAGTGCGGCTAACGCATTCAAACGGCTAACGCTGAGCCGAACATCCATCAGCTGTCTCACTGGAAGGAGTTTTGCAGCTCGGTGTTCCTGAGTGAATCTCGAGACTTCACAGGTTTTGAGGACATAATTCCTTGAGTGGGCAGTGCCGGTGGGCAACACCCCAAAAGGTTCGTTAATCGTACATTTGGGGTCTACTGGCTTAATTTAGAGCAACCAATCAAGTTTAGTTATTCAACAAGTTGAACTCGGCCTATGGACTTCTACTAAATTTGAGTTTCGACCAATAGGATTACTTTGGTACAGGAAAGAGAAACTTGACTTTGCAATTGCGACTATGTGTTAGGGGACTCCGCTTTTGGCAGCTGGGAAGTACAGTTCGTAAGATTGGTGCGCTAAAAGTTTCGGACAGTTGGTGTTAAAATTGCGAAACTGAGAGTGAACTAGGACTGTTATTCCAAGTGTCGTGGTCATTACAGTTGTTGCTAATCTTCTTGATGTACAACCATAAAAGTGTAACCATTCCAATAAATCTTAAGTGTTATATGTAAATCACTTCATTAGTTGCACAGCGGACGCTGCAGGGACCTCCAACGTAAATTACCCTCAGAACAGATATCGTGATCACTGAGGTAAGCGGGTCCAAATCTATCACTGTCGTCAACGGTGTCAATGGAATTGGTAACCAACGTGTGGGGCTCCCGAGCAAGTAGGAATCTGTAGCAGCGTAAAACAACATAGAATTTAAATCGATCAACGGACCAGCGAAGAAGGAACTACGAAACAGACGGCTTGGGGAGAGGAGAAGAAAGAACATAGTCGAAAGAGCGACCGGACCGCAGAACTGCTTGAGGAAAGAGCAGCGAACCTTGAGCCATCCGAACACCAAAGCGCAGCAGCGGCTGATTGTCACCGGGAAGATGGCGACAGACCAGCTTATGACGGACCGGCTGCCACACAAAAAATTCCTGACAACGAAACCGTCACCGACCGCAGTGTCACAGCTGCACTGACACGCAACGGCCATCTTTAATATTTCCGTTGTGCAACGAAATGTAAGTCACGGTGTACGTAAAGCTATACGATATATGTACTGGTAAATATTGTGACTATGACCATGGCAGAGAGACAGATAAGGAACCGAAGCGTAGCCCTAGAATTCGAAGCAGCATCGCGAGACTTAGAGTGCTGCAGGAATAGTAATGAATCAGATTGAGAGGTTACCGAGAGCGAACTACTAGAAAATTAGAGAAGTAATACCCACTTTGGCGAACAGATAGGTAATGGAGAACGGCAGTTAGGTGATAATCAGGTTAGCAACACTGAAAATCAGATGATAATATTGTAACGTTTTCCAAACAGTTACAGAACTTTATGGAGAGTGTTATAAAGGGCTTCGACACTTTGAACTCAAAAATTCAAAGTGAAAATTCAATAACACCAGAAAAGTTAAATGCGAAACTGGAAGCAGAAAAATTGCGATTAGCTGCACAGATAGAAAGTACTAAAGGTTATCACAGACGTTGACAAAACAATTAAAGGAGGAACAGAAAAAATTAAGGGGAGAATCATCAAGTAACTCAGAAGCAGAGGTAACAACATTTCAAGAAGCCATGCATAAATTACGCAAAGATACTGCAATTGAAATTTTAAGTGTGAGTCATAGTATGAGAAGTGTGTGTGAAAAACTGGGAGAGAGATTAACTAGTCGTATTGAGGAAACAGACAAATGAATAGATAGAATTACTCAAGCACTAAAGGGTAGAACAAAAGAATTAGCAATAGATCTGAGTCAGCATGTAGAAAATACACACTGTGAGGTACAATCTGTTAGGCAGGAGTGGGTTCAAGTCAAAGAATAGATCAGCAAGGATGTTTCTGATCAGATAGCTGATGTTAATAGTCAGATAGCTGGTGAGAAACAAGAATATCAGACAAAAATTTTGGAAGTACACCAAGAAATTGAAAAATTGAAGGAAAAATTGTCTGTGAAGGAGATTAGTGAGGACACAATTAATAATAACAATAATAATCATTGTCAAGTAGCCACACTGTCTAATGGTAGCCAGGAAAGGGCAGGATCTGTTGGCAGTGTTAACAATAATGCATATGACCAGAAAAGTGGGACTGTGAACAATGCATATGACAGTTTGTCTAGTTGTGGAAACACTGTGCAGGGTTATGGGAATAGCGTGAGAGTAGTTGATAATACTGTATACGTAAATCCTTAATTACTGGCAGCCTGTAGCCCACTTAACGAACTGGCACAATCAATTTATAGCAACCATTCTACTCAGGTTGTTGTAATTTTCTGAAACACTTAAACCTCTATCTGCTCTAAAGGCAGTACCAGAAAACCTAAAATTACAGTTAGCAGCCAGAGGAGTGCAGGACCTATTTACAAAGGCGTGGCTAAGTGCCGAATACCACAAATTAGGAACATATGAGAATTTCAGGACCCAAATCTCACAGTTGTTTTGCAATGACCAAAAGCAGACAAGTATTCGATGCAAAATATTTCAGGATAAATATGATAAGAACAGGGAGGAGACACTACCTGCGCAATTTCTCAGATACGTGAACCCTACCGCGAATCTCCAACTGTCGTTAAGTGAATTTGATTTACTGGGAGCGTTGACCGCACATTCCATATATAAGGTGCAAATATGCATGATTTCGGCGAACCTAAAGTCGAATATGGAGGCACTTACTTTGTTAGGTAAATTACAAGCTAAGGACGAGGAACGGAAGACCAACAAAGAGACCAGTGTGGAAAACACGCAACGGGATTTTCTGAAGAGGGAGAACAAAGAGCTAGGAAATGCCAAGGAGGAAAATCGACGGGAATACCACCAAGATGTGAAACATATTACATATGACCGAAGGGAAATTAAATATCCTAAGTCACCCTACAACCAAAACCCATACCGCCGTTATCAACATCGGAACTACGGTGGCAGAACTGGGGTATTTCACCGGATAGGAGGCCGCTTATCTCACAAGTACCAGAATTTAGCCCTACAGTTAGGACTGCTAGACCGAACGCAGATCCAGAAACATCAAACGCATCAGGCCACGAGTTACAAATTCTGGAAAACTACAGTCTGAACGTCAGTGCGGGCGACAGGTGTTCAAGAATTCGCTAGAATCCGACAGGGGCCGGAGTAGTATTATAGATGAAATTAATGGCGAAATTAAATCACATAATGAACTTTGGCCAGATGTATGGTTACGGACAACAGAACACTTGAACAGTTGTTACTTGAATGAAGATGTGCCCTCGGAACAGGATATTATTTCTTTGTGTTATATCAATGAAAACAACGTGGAAACATGTCAACAAATTCCGATAATGATAGGAAGCCAACAATTCAGAGCACTAATTGACACTGGATGTCAGTGTTCCATTATAGCAGGGGAGTTATATAATGACTTCAAGGCCTGAGGATTAGACAGCTTAGAGCTACCAACGCAAAACATGGTTTTGAAAATTGCTTTTACAGGCAGGACCAACAGAGTTAAGCGAGAAGCTCTAATTCAACTAAAAATTAATGCTATTTTATTGAATCAGATATTATTGATATCGTTACAACTGGTCACACCCTTGCTAATAGGAATGCACTTTTGCATGGATAATCATGTTTTCATTGATTGTTCTAAGAAGGCAATAATTATAAACGCTGATGAAAAAAGAAAGTGCGACAGAAGTAGCCTTTGTAAAAGAAAGACGTAACATCGACAGCCCGGTAGCCAGAGACATCGAACTCAGAACAGCTGGCTTTCCACCCACACCACTGCTGGACCTTATGGTAATTCATCCATTTCCGACCCTCCGACCCTACTATACAATGGAAGACTTCCCAACAAGGACAGGTGACCTAACAAGCATACCGCAGAAAAGACGATGTTTTGTAATGAAGTTTATGATCTGACCAGCGAGAACGCTGAAGAAGTAAATAATGAGGGTCAAGACAGAGGCCCATATAGCCCTAAACGTTATAAGGGTATGAATTGTGTCAGTGCGGTAGGCAAATATGAGCACGCCGATGCTAAATTTGTACGAAATGTAGAACTCCTAAGTTTGAATCCTGAAAGTAGGAAAGGGGCAGGTAGGCAAATCGAGCTTCAGGGAAGATCTGACGCTACAGTGAGATTCACTTGTGGCATAGAAGGGCCTGGTATTAGGGAAGGTAACTGTGAATCATCACTGGATAGAATAAAGTTAGAAAAAATTTAAGCTGTGGAGAGAAATGCAGATTACTGGAGATGTTACATAAATATAAGGCACATTTTGTTAAAATACCGGGGAAATACAAGAATTTCGTGTATCGATTCCAAATGCAAGGTGGGTTGCCCAAATCGTGCAACAGTAGACCGATACCATTCTCCCTTCGGCGTGAAGTCCGGGAACAAATTAAAGAAATGGTTCACACGGTATTTCGGAAATTTTTCATTCACCAAATGTTAACCCTCTGACGATAGTACGAACAACAAATAAGGCTGTAAGAATATGTTTAGACGCAAGACAGGTTAACAAACATATGACTCTGGACAGAACGAAAACACCACCAGCTAATGAGTTACTGCAGAGGTTCCACGGTGCAAAGTACATGTCTCCCTTCTACCTTAACAACGAGTTTCTACAGTTTCCTTTAGAAGAACCTTCGCTTGTATGGACAGCTTTTCACTTTGACGGACAGACTTACCAATTCGCGAGGATTCTTTTGGTTCCGTAACCCTTCAGCCAATTTTATCAGGGCTTTGCAATTTTTGCTTCGCTTGGATTCTACAGAATATGTTCTCAATTACGTGGATGACATCACTTTGTATTAAAAAACTTCTGAAGGACACATCAAACACCTGGATGAACTAATTGGAAAGGCTTATATGGAGGCCACAAATGAGGGTTGAAGACAGAGAAGGAAAGAAAGAAGAAATAGACAGGCAGAGGTAGTTTACATTACAAAATGTTTGTATACAAATGCAAGTAATTCAGGAAGCAGATAAGGTGTTATGTATTAGGATAATGAGTTATATTTAAACTAAGTAGTACTAGGATTAAGTCAGATGAGAAATTTATGGCAATGGTTTCTTGTATTAGATGGTTGTATCTATGTCGTGCCAGGCAAGCCGGATACTGGATTGGTCAGTAGTGCCAGTATTGATAAACGAAAAATAATCTGATAGGAAGACCAAATTTGGATATAAGTAGTTTAAATAGGTCAGATTTAACATTGAGTGACAGTGTAATCTTACTCATGAGAAGAAAGAATGTAGTGATCAGTAAAAATAATAAATAAAAATCAGTGCCACTGAAAACCGAAATAAAAAGTGATGATATAAGAAGTGTTTAAAGTGAGCAAATAGCTATAAAAGTGACTACATGAATGGCAGAATACAAAGATTACCCAATGATGGAACTTACTTTAAACATTACAATCTACATTTATTACATATTTCTAGGTAGGAAAGCGTCTTCAATAGTAGCAACTTCATTAGCAGTAAAACAAAATGGTATTTGTATGTGTTTCAATGTGTATGCTTATCATAATCTGATTTGTGTTACGCTTAGTTCTTACGCTATGGTAATATAGTTGTGTTGTGAGTGATTACTATATTGGGTTCAGTGGGTTTATGGAAGATGCAACTGGCAGGTGGTAAAGTTTACATATTCACTAGGAATGAGGAGTGTAGAATGAAGCAAATCTGTGTTTGTAAACAGAACATAAGACGGACGAAATTATGGCCAGACCAGTGTAAGAAGCAGGTAGAAAAATGTTATAGAAATGTAGAGATGGGCAGAGTGTGAAGAGAGAAGGAACTGTTTAAAGAGACAAGTGTGTAAACGAAAGGTTTGCCGTTACTACATTAACTGCCAGTGGCTTGAGCCACTTATTATGCCTAATCATTAAAATGGTCTGTATAATAATATTGCTAGATATAAGAATTTTGTGTGTTTTCCAAGATGATCGACGGCTTTTAGAATAAATCCCACACGTTACTACACTTAAGTTATGATATTTATTCTGGGGGAGTAATGTTATCGGCCATTCAGATTCAAACCCAATACAGGACCGGCTCCAAATGCCAAGCGTACTTATCAACGGATATGTCCCACGTACTACAGCATACCACGTAGCAAACACGCCGCACTGTAGGGGCGACAAGTAACAAACTGAACTATGTACGTGTGATGTAACAAACAACTGCAACACTATGCATATTAAATGCACTAAAAATTCAAGATTTAAAATTTAAATTTTCTTTTCATTTACTTGGGTGAAGTACAACATGTTTCGACTGGTAACCAGTCATCATCACGGACATACGATATAACAGAGAAAGGAGGAAAATATAAAATAACATAAGCACCATTAGGAACGGAATTTAGAGAGCACGCCCCTCAAACGCCGGTATTGTCCACAATTAATTTAAACGTCATATATTTTATTAGCTTTAACATTTTATATTCACACGTACATTGCAACAATAAAGATTGAGATAGCAGTCTGCACTCCCATCACTGACGCTGAAAATATAATCTCAATTTTACATATTTTACATACTTTAATGGCCTGGGGAAGACCACTTAGTGCTCGAAACGTGTAGCCGTTTAACTCAGCTATATAACACAACAGTTGGGTTGACGATAATTGATAATTATTTTGTTATTGGTTTTGATATCAGGTATTTTTACTGTAGAATGGTTATACGTCAACAAACGAAAGTTGCCTGTTCGGTACGTATGTTTCTGGCGCATAAGTGTTCAGAACAGGCCGACGCGAAGCAGAGGGCTTGCATCCTAAAGCTATAAATAGAGAGTCGACTGCTGAAGAGATGACTGACAGGGTTATGAAAGCCATACACCCTGGGCACCAATTAAAGGTATGTTCGATCGTCCGTGTTTGAGGGCATTACACAGGGTTATATGTTCCGTATGAACCTGCTTGGGTTATTTGAAGGGCGGTGTCTAATGGGCATGAAGAATTGTGAAATTCATGTTAAAAAGTTGGTCTGTACTAACGAGAGTTTGGAATGTAAGTTTTGTTCACTCCGCAGTTACAGAACCTTCGGCCCGTTATACATGTTTCTGTGTTCTATCTTAATGTGATAATGACCTACTCTGTTACTGCTTACTCTGTCATGTGACAAGTTCACATGATATTGATTTTAATGAATTACAGAACGTAACGGACTGGGAGTAAAAAAAATAAACGGATTGATGTGAAGATCCCGTATGAGCAAGCTACGGTTAAACTCAGGTGCGGTGCTGCAGAAGACAGCAGGGTCATATTCAACAGCCTGATTTGTTTACAGCAGTAAGTACTGGCTGTGCTCCTTAACTGGCAACTGCGAGCAACTGCAGCAAAAGGCCTCACACTGTCTGTGTAACGTCTGTCGTAACAATGGCAGCTGCTTAACATGTCGCTACTCTCATGTCAACACGTCCAGCTGTAAAGCATTGGGTTCTGAACAAATGTTCTGCACTTTACACTTTGCATAATTATACGAATTTTCATTTTATCGAGTTAATTAGTAGAAGGCCTTTCTCAGTCTCGAAATTCTTACTCCAAACTATTAAAGATTTTTCTTCTGACCTGAGTTCCATTACAGTGACGAAAAGGATTTAACTTCTATATCCGTATTGAACACAAAGCTGTAAGTACGAGTATAGTAACACGACATTTCTATCGTCAGCACCTTTCGTCCGCAGAGCAGGAACGTGTAAAATATTTAAACACTGATAATGTCTAAGTATAATTATTACAAATTATAAGATTCAGAGAACTCAGAACATTCAGGCTGCATATTCAGGGCCCAGCACATGTTCCTTTCTGCTAATACCTTTGCGGTCTTGACGACAGTAAAGGTTGAGATTGCTGTCGTGTGGCTTTTAACAACACGCAGTCCAGCGGACGTGTAACGGCTTTTCAAAACAGGGTAGTTCCTGTTTCACTGCTGCTCTGACGGTGGCAGAGACTCCAGTTCTCACCTGAAATTTGGTAACAGCTTCTGAGGTTACAAGAGGTCATTATCAAAGAAGTCGCATCCCAAAATTGCGTTTTAACATTTTCCCCCCCCTTCCAAATTATAACTTAAATACATGGACCCTCATTAAATTATTTTTCTTCTCCTTCTTTCTCTTCTCCTTTTTCTACTTCTTCTTATTTTTCTTCTTCTTCCTCTTCTTCTTCATCCTCCTGCATTTCGCCAACAGCCCTACATCGGACCTTGGCCGTCTTTATATATCCTCCACTCTTTGGTCTATCCAAGGCTTCTCTTTTCCAAATTCATATACTCAGTACCTTCTTGGAATCCTCCTCCACCCCACAGTCCAGCTTCTTTTAAGTTTCTCTGCAACTCTCTTGCCACAGATTGCACTGCAGTATATCTTCATTTGTACATCATTCAGTTTTTTTATGGCTCGACAGCCCACTGGGCCTATGGCTATTCACGGTCGAGGTTTCGAGATCACACACAGACACACCACCCTCGGTAGAACTCCTCTGGACGAGTGATCAGTCCGACGCAGAGGACTCTACCTGACAAAGCACAACATTCACGAACGACACACATTCATACCTCCGGCGCGATTCGAACCCGCACTTCCAGCAAGCGAGTGGCCACAGACCAACGCCTTATAACGCGCGGCCACTGGTGTTGGAACCTCATTAAATTGTTTGACAAAATTTCTCGTTTTTCTCATATTTTAATCTAATTTAATCGCTGCTTATTTCTGTTGTCTTGCTTTCAGCATAAGCAAACTGTAGGCACATGTGTAACATGTTGAGATCTGCCGAGGACTTTTACTGTAACTTGACTGACAAAGTGGAACTGAATTTACATCGCATGACAATGAGAAAAGTTTTATATGTGTTTCTTCTGGCGCCTTGAGTGTTACAATATAAATGCTTATCGGAGCGAAGAGTATTGCAATTATTTATGTTTCTTTTCCTGAGGTTGCTTTACGAACGATTCTGTACTGCCTAAATATAGGATGATTATGTAATAACGAATTGGAAGCAATGTAGAAGGGTGTCGTAAACTAATAACAGACACTACACTAAAATTATTAGATAATATTAAACAATATTAAGAACCAATTTGTAAACGTGCAGAGTAATTCCAATGAAAAGAAAGAATAAGTAGGAGAGTAAGGGAGGTGTTTGTTTGATACACTTTTGTTTAAATGTCAGAAGAATTTTTTAACATTTTTATATAGCAATATTATCCGAAATTATTTATTTATTAGCCTAAAAAACTACAGGAAATTACGAAAAATATAACCGAAAGCATACAAATTTGAACAAACCGTGCAGAATAAGCTTATGAAAATACGCCGGCAACGTCGGATAGTATTTCATATTGACAACCATGTTTAATCGTAAAAACGAAGCAGAGACACAGGAAAATATAAAATTACACTGAATGTGCTTTAAAGCTCCTGAGATACCGAATTACACACAGCGTCTTAGCAGTGCTAACATAAGTAACAGGAATTTTGGCAGCTAATATCAGATACTGTTCGACACTACCACAGTGCTGTTCACATTCCACAGCCATCCCACGTCTGCAATCCGCATCGTTGTCTTACAAAGACAACTGGCGCTAGCAGTATCACACGCAGCACACATAGGCCTAGCAGTTAAAATCAAGCCATTCGGCCCCCGATACTGAACCGTGAAATATATAACGACAATTGCGTACTTAAAATGGTATACTGAAATTTAAAAATTCGAATCTCCGCAAACATACAAAAGAGGCTGCAAAATGAAAGTAATTCATTTTGCCAACATGGCGACAAGTCACAACAGGTTTCTTATGGCAGTAATACTTCATTTATTTAATCCATTCACAACTACAAAACAAGTACCGTCTGTATAGTTTTATCCGAAATTACAAAACATATCTGACAATCCCCTCCCTTACTAAGAATGACAGAAGGCTGGGTGACATATGTAGAGTAATAAGCGAAATTTCAAAGGTACGTATTTTGGCGTTTTCTTTATAAATGAGCCAAAGTATTCAGGCAAAACTGGAACCGAGGAAGAGAGACAAGCACTGCCGCGAAAAAACAGAAACATATTAGTAACACAGAAATTACACCGTGACCATGTATATGATATCGGAAGGTGACTATTTTGTCCGAAGCATCACTGTCTTCATAGAACCTTGGAGGATGTACCGTGTAATCTGACTGAAGAGCACTGACACAAGAACAATCTCCGCAGTGTCACGAAGTACGCGAATTTCCCCGCACCTCATTCAACAAATCTCTCACCTACATGGGTTTTCTACGTTGCAGCGTTCTTCACTCTTAAGTCACAGACAGGGGTTACAAATCATCGTATCATATTACTGTAGTGCAATTAGAAAGCAGAGTACCTTCTAGTTTACACTTTTACATTTGTAATGAAACTTTCCTTTTGATTAAATCCAAATTGGAAAACAACTATAATGACTATACACACTTTGAGCAAAACGCTATAATTACATAACGCGAGTATTCGTAACGAATAAATTAACAGGGCACCATTTTTCTTCGAAGTGGAATTTTATTATACTGAAAACCATCTAAGCGGGACACATTGAGGAATTTTTAAAGAAATCGAGCGAATAAAATACGCCAAATCTTACTACAAGTTATGTATAAAACTATATACTCGTGTATGGATGGATCATGTTCGACGATGTACAGGAGATTAAGCTGGGCCCATTAAGACAAAGACAGGGAACCTTCCAGGTAATGTGTGTTTTAATATAGGAATATTAAAACAGTAACAGGACTACTTTATAGGAATACAGAATTCTGTTAAGATAGACCAACAAATACCCACAATATTTACAATTATATATTTGTATCAATATCGCCCCTGCATGTTTCGGTGGTCAGTCCACCATCATCAGGGGCACCAAAGGTCACAGGCTCCGTTCTGCATCTGAAGTCACACAATACTTCATTTAACAAGCCAGTGTCCCAGTCTGTGACAATTCACATTCACCTAAATTATTAAAGTTAAAATAGCGACATTTCACTTTCACTCGGACCGCACAGTTAAAAGGTGCGATACACACATCTAGTTTTACATACAGTAAAATGGATAAAATATTAAAGTTTTAAATTAAAAGTCTGTGATGGTCAGACCACTGGGCTGGTATTGTATACAAGGGTCATGGATCTTTTGTAGATCTCGTCCTTGCGTCTTTGCATTTGTATCACACCCGGTGGTATCTGCGTGAAGTGGGTGCGTGTTCCACAGGACACGGTATGCAACATATAAAAAATATAGAATTCCTTTCACACTTATTTCTATAGCCAACTTCTTGTTATGCAAACCCACTTAAAAGACATAGGTTACGCACAAATTGAAAATCCAACATCTGCTTCTGGGTTCCTTCTCAAAGAATCAATAAGTCAACATATAACCTCTCTTGGTTTTGATGTTTTATTTCAGAGATACGTGGTAACTCTGAAATAAAAGATAAAACCAAGAGAGTTTGGATGTTGACTGATCGATTCTTTGAGAAAGAACCATGTATGTGAAGGCCAACTGGGACGATGATTATTAAGTCAACATCTGCTTCTTACTGAGGCTAAATTCCACACACAGTGGATTAATTAGTGGCATCAGAGAGCTGGTGTCGTACTTCGTACAAAATTTTCAGAATATGGCTCAAATTCACAACGTACCGTGGTTATCTTTAATTATCTAGAAATTACAAAATTAAGAATTCTGAAGTACTAACTTCCAGCTCCCAATAATGCAGCTTAACACAGTATTGATCACTGTCGGTCGGGGAAATCGTTACCGCCACTTGAAGCGCTCAGTGGCATGCGTAACGTTCTGACTTACAGTCGTGCTGAAGCAGTCGGAACGTAACAACTATTAACGGACGCGGACTGGACAGAATTGTAAACAATATTTAAAACTTCAAGTTACTTTACTCTCAAGTAAATTATCTCTCTATGGAGGGCGAAGAGAAAAAAGTAGATGAACTCTTACAGAATCGTTTCGGTTGGATTATTTTCTTCTTCAGATTAGCGGGAGTTCCGCTTAAGATGAAGAAAATATCGACTGTCTACGCTATCTATATGATAACAGTGACTTTCTCTTGTTTCACTACATTTGTAGGGATGTTTTTTGATGTGTACATACACAGGGATGATTTGGGACGTGCCATGACAAATATTCGTGGGCTGTTTCTAATGACTAACGTTATATGGATTTATCTTTACAGCAGGTATGTGGGAACACTGGCATCATATTTGCAGCATCACAGGTAGTTTTTAAAAATACATCCAGTCTTAAGCAATGAAAAAAATCGACACACATGTGCTATATTCAAGAAGGCGTTACTTGCAAGGAACGCTGTTTATTCCATGCATCACTAGGTTATGATCTGCTAAGTACTTTCAATGCTAAAGTGGTAACGGGTTTTATTGAAAAATTAAAGAATACTGGGAGAGCACGGTGTTTTAATTGAGGCTACGTCTACAGCACTGTGAGAAATATGTCAGAGTAGGAAAATACATCGTAGGCGGGACTGTAAAATTATCCTACACTGGCTGTACGTTATTAGGCTAAGCAATAAGAAAACGATGGTTCTAAACAGAAGAAATGTGGAAATAAAGTGCTAGACTTAGGTAACACTAACCAATTTACGGTCGGGTGTAAGTAGAGACACGTATAAGACGTAGAAATTACTGACCTACATGTAAGAGAGAAAAGTTAGTTGTTGCCTTTAGAAACTTTTTAATACGAATTAATGGCTCATACTTTCACAGCAGGATATCGAAAGCTTCGTCCTGTTCTTAGGCAAATTTACACATTTACTGAACTGTCTATCGCGGTTTGGTTTATTTGTTTCAGACTGCGACAACAGAGCACTGAGCGTGCAATGGACCTGACAGACAGCTTCACGTGGGAAGATCTGCCGACCAGAGACGCAGAAATCGGACATTTGACAGCGGCAGGATGGATCCCGCAAATAAAGACGTACAGTACTCACGCAGCTGTTGCAAGCGTATTGTTTCATTCCGTCCAATCAGCAGTCCGCATCGTGAGAAATCATGAAACGATAGTAACTTCGTGGTATCCTTTCGACTGGACTATTTCACCCTTCTTTGAACTGGTTAACATCTCACAGGTAAAAATTTCCTTCGATTACCAAAGACACAACTCTCACCTAACCTGATCTTATACTTTTCTTAGTTATTGTATCTTTATCTTATTTTCATCTGATTATTAATTTAAGACATCGTCTTAAATAATAACTTCGTTATGTTTTCTTTATTTTTTATTTTCCACCGACACTCTCAATGAAAACAGAATAGCCAGTGTTTCGGGAGGACAAATGCGCCTCGCCAGTTCAGTACAAATATTTGGGGTTAACCGCTGCATAAATTGATGGTCTAATGTCACGTCATACTGTAAAGAGATAATTATGAAAGCAGACTATGCTGGAGATAGATGTGAGAGAAACAGGTCATTCTATGTATGAATACCCCGCGTGACATTCAAAATAACCTCGGCCACAAAAAAAACACGGAATCGCCTCATCTTTGCGGTACACTTCCAAATTCTCCCCGAATATTAACAACCCACTTTTATCTACAGCAACCAAATGTCGATCATGATTTGTTACATTTGCTGCTCCGCAAAAGACGAAGCAATGAACAACAGCAAGGTGCCCTGTGAGTAAAGAAACAAAAGTATTGTATAATTACTTAGTGTTATTAAATTAACTTGTTAATACAAAGCATGCAACGGGAAGATTATTTAATCTTCAGCGCGTAGAATATGACTTGTTGCCATCTGGCAATTCGCCGCACATAGTAGGTACTGCAACAATGTAACAAAAGACCTAACTTTGAAACTAAATTAGAAATTCTTACAACGAAGTCACTGTACAAACAAGAAAATTCTGTGTTCCACACTATGAGTTGTAAGAGAATACATCAGACACATTTCTTTCTTAGACAAATACTTTAAGACAATGGGCTGAAACCCTAAGTACGTCTCCATCGTCTTACATCCACTGTTGTGTCTCTGATTCATATTCCCATACTCATGTATCATTGCTTGATATTCTTTGACGAACGCAGTTAAAGCAATTATATTCGTGAAAATATAGAGATATAAAGTACATTAAGAAGCACTTCCAAAGTGATTTCATTTCGAGACAACACAGTTCCAAATGCAATTAAAAAAAACGTAATGTAATTGTCTCTTTGGGTTTGTTTACGTTCGTAATCAGAATTGAAAATTCGAACGGATAAAATTCGGCGTCAAAACCCTCGTAAAACAAGCAGTCCTGCAGTTATCTGTTTACTAACCTCTTTGAAGGCCGCAATTTAACATATGTCTGATTTTTAATTATTCACTTCGTTACAGTGTTTTACATCATTACTGGTGCTAGGAACAACCTATGGTTTCCTTTCCCTCTGTACCACACTGATCGCCGTGGCCTGTTCTCAGTTCGAGAAGCTAAAGGCGGCCATATTGGATATCAGACAGGAAAACATCACGCCCTACCACGGGCAGGAAGATGAACAGGTTCATACAGCTGCAGACTGTGACTTGCAAGCTAAGTTAAATGCGTGCATTCGACACCATCAGGACATAATGGTGTAAGTACATATGAAATTGCTGACATATTGATTGAACTACATATGGAAAAGAAGTATTTATAGTGTCGTTACTAATCCTAATTACAGAAAGCAAAACAGAAACCCCCATCAAATAAGTCTGTCTAAAATTAGTTCTTGTCTGTGTAATAAACATAGCCTAAACTCACACAATTGAAACGTAGAGTAAAAATGCCCTGTACAAACTTTTTTTTCCCTCAGTAAACTCATTATGGCTTTCCTCATCTACAGGTTCATGCAGGAACTGGAAGACGCACTGAATACCGGCCTGTGCGGCAACTTTCTGATTTTACTGGCCATAATGTGCTTCGCTGCTTTTTCTGCAGTCACGGTACAGTATACGAATTGTTGCACGATGTAACACTAAAACACAACCGTCTTCTGGAATGTGACGCCTTATGGTCTGGTAGGTGTGACTCAACATGCTAACTCAAGTTTTCACGCACAACTTATTGATTACGCTACAACTTCAAATACTTAGTTTCAGTTTTATTTTCAAAATTTTGTCCACGAAAGTACGAAAGAAACACACATCTGAATTAAGCCTTCGTATTTATCACACTACATTTTTTATATACAAAGTTGACCCCAATCATGAAGTTATCTTGCAACGTAATTTATTATACGTGTTTTATATTACTTTTAATCACTTAAAGTCTCACGATGGAGTGAGATTAGTCTCAGCACCGCGCTCTATTAACTGTGTTAATGAATAAAACAGATGTGCTAAGCAGAATAATAACTTTGATGTTTTTCATCCCGTTGTGCTTAAGGCAAATTAATAAGAAGTCCGTCTGACACAACTTTTGTTATTTATTTCTTTACTGCATGTGGTTGGCAATCTGCTACACGTTTCGACTGTTCATGCGGTCACCTTCAGGCCATTATGAATTTCCAGGGCATATCATATGTCATTTGCTTTGAAGCGTACCAACGTGCAAACTGCGTCTCTCATTTACTAAAGTAGAAATTTCAGTATCAATCCATATAGCATCTTCCGCAAAGCAAACGCATGTATATTTATATATATATATATATATATATATGCATCTCTATGTGTGTTATCGCTGAAGCGTGAAATCCGTCATTTCTTGAAGTAGGCCCACCCGCTTGTTTTTCAGAGTAATGAGGACAGGACTTCAAAGTTTATAATCACAGACTATTCAAGACTCAGTATTTACTCTACAAAATGACCAACTGACCCATGATCAAGTTTACAATGACGGATCACTCGACACTTAAGTAGTCATTTTACGGAATAACGACTGCGAACCCATTAGGATATCGAACGAAGATACTTTCAACACTTTAAAGTACTTATTTCATACAATAACTACAGATTCAACTTACAGCTGGATATAAGGAACCATAGAACAGTTTGCATTGTTATTAAGCAGAACATGTTACCGCCCTTGATTAAATTATCGAATGAACTGACACCAATTGCGGCTTACTACGAGGATCCATTCCACAGTTTAACTGGCGACTTCATACGATAACAACACATTTAACTGACTAATGGGCTAACGTCAGTTACAGTAGAGGATTATCTGGTAACAGCTGCAGAATGATATGAGGTAAGGTTCCACTAATTTTTGGTGTCGGTAGTTACTGTAAGCGCCGATCCCAGTGTCTGCGCCGTCTAAGGCGTAGGTCGCTTGCCGGGATTGCGGGTTCGAATCCCGCCGGGGTCATAGTTATGTGTCTCTTGTGAGCGTTGCATGTTGTCAGGTAGAGGTCTCTGCGACTGGCCGATCACCCGTCCAGAGGATTCCTACCGATTGTGGTGTGTCTAAATAAGTGTGATCGAGGAACCTGAAGAAGTAGGGCCAGGCCCACAATGGGCTAACCAGCCATGAGAAAGAAGGTACTGTAAGCAGTAAGTAATTTAAAAAGGAAGCACTAGCTCTCACTGTCTGGAAAATTCACTTCGGAAGAGGCTATGGATCTGTCGAAGGGAATATGCAATGAATGAAGTACTTAAAAAGTGTTGAATGCACAGCCATTCTGTACCCAAAATGGATTCGTGTCGTTATCTTATAAAGGAAATAGACAAAATCTTAATTCATCTACCACCCAAAGCCCTACCGCGTGTGGGGTTTCTGTGACTGTAATAACAAATTTCCTATGTGCAAGTCTAAAGTATTTACTTTTCTCTTCATTCGACTTTCTACTTTCACACGCCTACACATTAAAATAATTATACAATTAGCGGTAACGCGCGCCCACACACACACACACACCCACACACACCCACACACACACACACGCACACACACACACATATATATATATACAGCTTACACTATTCTAATAAAAAAGAAAATAAAGCAAAGCCAGTTCAATTTTCGTGTCATAAGACATGGCTCGGTTCGTGATATGTAGTCACTGTACCGTATTTACTTATTTACTCAGCTGCAAATGTGTTTGAGAACGTCACGCAAAGCGTACATTTTAATAAAGGTACACCCACATGGGCACCATTCAAAAATTCTCCAATTATAAATAAATCATTAAAGAAAATAAACTAATGGATAAACACAGCGTACAAGCTAACAAAATCTTTCAAGCCAACCTTGACTGAGAATCACATGACGCGGAACATACCCTTATCCATCCTCCCAACTATAGCCAGAGCACGCCAGCAATAGGCCTTTCGACTCGATTAAAATAGACATGCCGTGCCGTAACCACCTAAAACACATCACGTACAGTGTGTCCCACAAAATTATACACAACATACAAACAACGTACTTGGAATAATACTGAGAAGGAATCAGCAACCGCGCTATATAAAGATATACATACTCCGTCACACGTTAAGTTTTTAAAACCTACTTCTCACCTTACTTCAACCAAAATCCCTATCTTATTGTAGTAATGAAACGTACTTCGTATAATGTTGAGAAGAAACCAGCATCAAGATATATAAACATAAATTTATGTGTCATCATCCAGTTGCGTTTTAAATACAATTTATTTATATATTCAGACTAACACAATTAACAAGGGTACTGTGTATCCTTGACGTCCCCTACAACACGTTTCGGCTGATTTTTACCGCCACCATCACTCTGAGCAAAACAAACATCTAAGGAAAGGGATTCAGCCGCTTCTTTTGATTTTAAACACTTCTTAAATTTTATCTTATTTAAATATTATTCCACTATTTGGAATAATAATTTCACTAGTGATTCTGGTATCCACTGTTTGTAGAGGAGAGGCCTCTACCTGATATACCTACATTATTTTTTGTGTAAACTGTGCAGCTGCTTGATGATGACCGTCAAAATCGGCCGAAAGACGTTGTACTGAACATAAAGCGTACAAAGTATTCTTGTTAGATGTGTTAGTCTGCATATATAATAAATTCTATACAAACATACAGAGCTACACGTTCTGTACAACGTAAGTTCTTTAAAGCCCAATTCCCAACTTACTCCCATCCAACTTTCTCTGTCTTATACTAGCATATTACAAATATTAATACCATTTCAGTTTTCTAAAATTATGAACACGAAAAACACATCTAAATATCAGCACAATTGACTAATGGGTCGCTCCTGACATTACGAAAGCTGTTTCATAAACGATTAATAGATCATTAGCCTCGGAGTTTTCCAGACCTAAACCCGTGTGACTTTCAATTGCCAGGCATGCATAACGACAAATATTATGTCACGAATTCGGAAGTCAACTCGAAAGTTTCCCAGGAATTTACCGACAACATTTGACGACCGCCTGCGAGCAAAGGGATGTCACATTGAACTTCTATTTTGGCTGAAGAAATGAATATTCTATTTGTACTGAGTAGTGGTCAGACACACTCGTTAGCAAATACTAGCGGGAAACACCTTTGCAGGTACTCGGCTACTCTGCAGGGTTTAGCTTGGGGAACTTGCAAAAGCGGTATGTTGTGTCATATAACCAAAACATGTAGACAATAAAGATCATCTGCACATTAGTCTAATTTGTAGTATATTATCAACGGGTTTATTGTTTGAAATATTTCATTGTTTCCTTGCGCTTCTCACACTATTAAAAAATTTTTGCAGAACTGGGGAGATTATGCGGATATGAGTCAGAGCGTGGCGATTTATATAGTGCACGCTGCTGACGTGCTAGTCATCTGTTGGTGTGGAACTCAGCTGACAAAACACGTAAGGAAAAATGTCTCATATTTATAGTTAAAACTTTACGTACATAATGCAGAGCAGCCTCCAAAAATTAGACACTTATGGCTTCTTTAGAAGAATGAGTATTTGTGTCTACGTGTTATCCGGGGTTCGGCAGTGACTTCTTATATCAATAATTGAAACCCGGGTTTAAACACCTCATAATATCCTTTACGCACCTACTCTGTTTACAGGTCTGTTCACTCAACATTTTTAAATACGTATTCGCACCTGGTTGGTCGGCCTGTACTGATGCATATCACTTCTTGGCCGAAAAACGAGTTCCGTTTACGTAGAGTAAAAGCCTTACAAATTCGCTACCTAAAAGTTTACAAGGAAATGCACTGAAGTCAAGCCGTAATTGATTTATGACAAGACAATCTATCTCCAGATGCCATAAGGATGATCGCATATGGCTTTCTCGCTGGTGCATGAACAACAGAAACTATCAGGTAGCGAGTGCCCCGGCTTACCATTATAACCGCTAATGGTTGGACATTGTCCTTTGGAAAGCCATACAAAGTGCAAAATTTACAAGTCCCCTTGGTCCCTCGTGTACAAAATTCTATCAAATTACGTACGCAGTCTTCATGTCGCTCTGACTGATGAGCCCTCTGCGCTAGAACACACAGTAACCGTTGTGAACTGTCCACAATTGTGCCAAAAACACTATGGCCGAAGAAAATACACTGTTAGAGAATGTCGGAGACGTGTGATGTAACCGAAGATCCGATATATGACAGACCGGTGTAACTGAGGTATTTGCTGCGATGAAGCATAGGGAAAAGGCCGGGG
>BLKM01000051.1:30948-63703 GCA_013340265.1 Coptotermes formosanus
AAAACTTTACGTACATAATGCAGAGCAGCCTCCAAAAATTAGACACTTATGGCTTCTTTAGAAGAATGAGTATTTGTGTCTACGTGTTATCCGGGGTTCGGCAGTGACTTCTTATATCAATAATTGAAACCCGGGTTTAAACACCTCATAATATCCTTTACGCACCTACTCTGTTTACAGGTCTGTTCACTCAACATTTTTAAATACGTATTCGCACCTGGTTGGTCGGCCTGTACTGATGCATATCACTTCTTGGCCGAAAAACGAGTTCCGTTTACGTAGAGTAAAAGCCTTACAAATTCGCTACCTAAAAGTTTACAAGGAAATGCACTGAAGTCAAGCCGTAATTGATTTATGACAAGACAATCTATCTCCAGATGCCATAAGGATGATCGCATATGGCTTTCTCGCTGGTGCATGAACAACAGAAACTATCAGGTAGCGAGTGCCCCGGCTTACCATTATAACCGCTAATGGTTGGACATTGTCCTTTGGAAAGCCATACAAAGTGCAAAATTTACAAGTCCCCTTGGTCCCTCGTGTACAAAATTCTATCAAATTACGTACGCAGTCTTCATGTCGCTCTGACTGATGAGCCCTCTGCGCTAGAACACACAGTAACCGTTGTGAACTGTCCACAATTGTGCCAAAAACACTATGGCCGAAGAAAATACACTGTTAGAGAATGTCGGAGACGTGTGATGTAACCGAAGATCCGATATATGACAGACCGGTGTAACTGAGGTATTTGCTGCGATGAAGCATAGGGAAAAGGCCGGGGAATGAAGACAAGATCCGTTACAACTGAAGTCCGTTATAACCGAGGCCGGTATAACCAATGAGGCTTTATGTTCCACAGATTCAAAACAGAAGGAAAAGCGTAAACGCTTTGTGTGCAGCACACACAAAGGCAGGATGATAAACGGAAGGGTGAAACAAGGGACTGTCAAGAGTGTGACAAGCATCTGTGTGTACTCCCTGCTTTACAGGGCATCATGCTTTAAAAGCGCGTAAACGAAGATCATTGTATCTTAACAAGTAACTAACTAACTAACTAACTAATTAACTAACTGACTAACTCAATGCAGCAGGGACTTTCTTGAGTTTCTCAGCTAGTCAAGAAATCCTCCGCATTTTATGGAACCCGGAAGTTCATTACCACCTTCACAAGAGCCCACCAACTGTCCCTATCCTGAGCCAGCTCAATCCGGTACATGCCCCATCCCACCTCTTTAAGATCCATTTTAATATTATCCTCCCATCTACGCTTGGATCTCCCAACTGGTCGCCTTCATTCAGGTCTTCCCACCAAAATTCTGTATGCACTTCTCTTTTCTCATACACGTGCTACATGCCCTGCCCATCTCATTCTTCTCGATTTCATTACCCGAATAATATTTGGTGATGAGTACAGGTCCTTAAGTTGCTCGTTACGTAGTCTTCTCCACTCCCCTGTCACCTCTTCCCTCTTAGGCCCAAATATCCTCCTCAACATCGTATTCTCCAACACCTTCAGTCTTAGTTCCTCCCTCAGTGCGAGAGACCAAGTTTCACACCCATACAAAACAACAGTTAAAACTACAGTTCTGTACACCCTAATCTTTGTGTTTTTGGATAGCAACCTGGAAGACGAAAGATTCTGCACCGAATGTTATCAAGCATTCCCCGACTTCAATCTGCTCTTAATTTCTTCATGAATGGAGTTGTGTTTTTCGTTAGTTGATTCGTTAGCGTTTTTCCCATATAGCTGAGTTCTTCCACCCTTTCAAAGGATATACTATCTGTCTTCATGTTGTGATTGTGTACTGCATTCTGATTTCGAGACATGACCCTGTACTTAGTTTTCTCGGCATTTTCTTCTAGACCAATCTCCTTCCTAGCAATCAGTAACTCTTCTGCGTTTTTCTTTATACTATGTATGCTTCCGCCCAATATATTAACATCATCAGCATAAACCAGAAGCTGATGTGTACCATTCAATTTCAAGCCCTCCTGGTTTGCCTGAACCCTCCTAATGGCATATTCTAAAGCAAAGTTGAGAAGTAATGGCGACAGAGCATCTCCTTGTTTCAAACCATTCTTCATAGGAAACGTGTCAGACAGATGTTTGCCTACCCGAAATCTGCTACAGGTTTCACTTAGACATATCTTTATTAACCTTACTATTTTCATGGGGTTACCAAACTCCATGACTATATTATACAAGACCTCCCTCCTAACTGAGTCATAGGTTTCCTTCACAACGGGATCTAAAATATGTTTTCAATAATGTCGACGATTTGTATGTGCGAAATTCGTGTCTCAAGTTTTGACATAAATATTTGTACAAACATTAAGGAATATACCATGAAACAAAAGACTTGTACATCTGTAATTATTAATGAGTGTGAAGTTAGCAGTTAAGGTACTTTTGCTTCAATAAAGCTAAGAAAATATGAAATACTGATGTTCAAACCGTAGACATAAAAAACCTACATGATGGAAGTAATTCCAGAACCTCAGGAAAAATGACACGGCATGATCATTTGAAATCATCATGGACACAGTGAAGATCTTCCAACAGGTAGTGCGATACACGATCTTCATGTGATCTCTTGACTCTATGTTAGCTGACGAAATTACGGTCGTGGGGTAAATTTGAGATTGTAAATATGAGGCAGGTAGCTGCTACATTGAATGTACAGCAGAAATGCTGAAGTGTCTTAAAGAATTATTCATTCTGCATGCACCGTTCAAAGCGACTTAAAACATTAATCGTGAAATGTTTCAGGCGGAGAGTGTGAGAGACGCAGCATTCGGGTGTGACTGGGTGGGAACTCCTGTCCCGTTTCAGCGACGTCTGATGTTCATCATGACTACAGCTAACAAGGAGTTCCAACTGACAGCGGGAAAGATTATGCCGGTGTCAAATATGACCATGATGAATGTATGTAAACTGTCTGTGTGTATGTGCGAGCGCGCGTGGTGTATGTATGTATGTATGTATGTATGTATGTATGTATGTATGTATGTATGTATGTATGTATGTATGTATGTATATATGTATGTATGTATGTACGTACGTACGTATGTACGTACGTATGTATGTATGTATGTATGTATGTATGTATGTATGTATGTATATATGTATGTATGTGTGTGTGTATGTATGTATGTATGTATGTATGTATGTATGTATGTATGTGTGTGTGTGTGTATGTATGTATGTATGTATGTGTGTGAATATATGTATGTGTGTATTGTGTGAATGTAGGTATGTACTACGTACGTGTGTGTGCATATATGTATGTATGTATGTATGTATGCAGGTAGGTATGCAGCAACGTAATGAGATTTAAGACCGTAATTCATGGTTAGTACGATTTTACGCATGAAAAACTTGAAGCTCACTGAAGCGTAATATCAAAACAGATCATTCCCTGCCCCAGTGCTCAGTGCCGTGCTAATAACTGTGCAGGACAATACAGGATGCTGAAATTCTTGGATCTGCTTTAATTTGTTGCTATTTGTAAAGAAAAATGAGGAGGAATTTCCCTTCCATTTACTCACGAATCTTTGGAATCATGTTTGCCTTGGTTACAAAATTCTCCACTACCCGCACTCTTATACTTTCCTATGGTTACTACCGTGTCACTTGCAAAATAAAACTTTTCTTACGTGTCTTTCAGCTACCTTAGTATTCTATCATCTGTTTCAATTTACTCAAACTCTTAGCCAAGGCTGTTAGTTGCTTACAATCATTACAAGCAGATATAAGCATAGAGTTAAAACAAGTTTGTCGCTGTGCACATCATCAAGGCATAAGGGTATGTGGAGGTACAGATACATTCCCTCTCATTATCGACCCTAATGGCAGTCATTGTTTATCTTCACATCCCGACCGCTCTACCTCCGAGGACAAGTCCGTCGCACCCACTGAGTAGGAGGCTGCACGTCACGCAAGGCCTTCAGCAGGCTTCAGAGAACAGAGACTATTTCCCAGCATCGACATTTGAAGCATAATTCCTTGTTTGTACACCCTGTAAACTATTCAATATACCGTCTGAACTATCCCACATCACATAATTGCGAGCAATATATAAGTAGACTAAACGTAAGAACAGAAGTATGTACAAAAACTACACTCTGTACAAGAAAATGTAGCCTGCTTTACTGGGAGAACGTACGAAGTGTTTTGATACGTAGGTGGACTTGTGTGTTCGCAAGTGCAATTCCTTTGTGCCTTTGCACAAAGTAAAGCGATATCCTTCTTGTTGCGACACATGTTGTCATTTCACGAGACACGTTACGAGTACAAACACAACAATATTTCGTATTCTTTCATCCAAATATATCAGTGCTGCTTGCACTGGCAACACAGCTGACTGATCCCCTGCACAACCCTGACACCACAATCTGAAATGTGTTCGACATGCAGACGCGGGGTCCAGGTGACTGGTCTTTGTTGGGAGAACCAACGACGAAGCAAACGCGTGTTCAGGAAGCTTTTGACCTCTATTTGGATAAGTGGCGGCGTATTGTTGTGCTGTGAAAACAAAACCCGGTTTCTCTCGCAGCAGTTGACGCACTAGGCAAACACGCAAGAAGTAGACACTGATTTCTAAGGACTGACAGAAAGCGACCACACAATACTACCGAAATTATTTCATTGGTGCTCGACCAAACTGCCCGTCGCTGTAAGTCTACAGTAGATCATGCGTAGGCCCGCCGTTGCATCACAGTTACGGATGATACCTCCCCCCCCCCCGTCACCAGCGACTATGAGGTAACTAAAACTGTGTTTTTCTTCACTAGTTTCAAAGTGTTCTATAAAGGTTCCCCTGCTGATGGTGTAGATCCACCCCGAAACATGTCAGGAATTATGTAAAACCTGATATATTATGATTTTTTAGTGTACGAGTTGGTCCTAATAATACAAATTAGACTATGACGTAATTGCTTCGCAGCTCAGCACTGTTAAAGACGCTGTTACCAGATGTTTGATACGACAGCAGCTGTCAGCCACTCACCGCCAGTTACTGTGACCTGGAGGGGGGATCCCAACCTTCCACTGTCGGTCACATGGTAGAAAGCTTAGACATAAATTACCTAACAAAAGGTACCCCCTGTCTTGCCTGTAGTCAGCCACAACTCTATGTAACCGTCCAAGTTCCCTAAGCCCCGCATCGTCAGTTCAGACTATGCTGACGTCAGTATTCTGGACCGGACTGGGAGGCTGGCGAAAGGAAGTGTCTGGCGCTATACATCCTAAAATGCAGTTACACGGACTGAAAAATAATTCCCACAAAATTCCAACTTCACCGGTCACACCAATGGATCTTTCACAGTGTTATCGCAATCTCATGCAGTTCTGGTTAGCCATCATTACTGTACCGGATATTCATTTTCTTGACCAAACGTGTTTGTGTGACAACGAATTGCAGCCAATGAGTTGTAAGAAGGGTGAATAACTGAATCAAAATTCCCACACTGATGTAGATGCTATTCAAATTTTAGATCGACATGCCCTCCATGCAGGCGGCTGGTTCTTCCTAAATCGTAAAAACTTGAATATTTTCACGAAAAAAATGTCTGACATGGATAGCCCATACTAGCGTACTTTCGTTATGTCAGTACATTTGTATTATCGTCCACTGGAGTATTCGTGGGTGTGTGAAAACTGCAGCACCAGCACAACTATTGTCACGGTTTCCTGCAGCTGCCTATTACGATCAACTGCAGTGTTTCGTATGCCATGATTTGGTCAGTAATATGTAACTGCTTTGTAACATGTAGTTAGGACACCAGACGCATGAAAGACTTAAACTGAACTCCAACCGACAAACACCAGTTGCTGATTTGTCACGGACTTTGTGCAACAGAATTCGAACTCACACGCCCTTTTCATTACTTAGTCGCAAATCTACTACCTTTCCAGCAGTTCAATATTTGTGCTCACAGTAGCACATATTGTTACTAGCGATGTGATTTCTCTCGCATGCTGCTAAACAAAGTCAAGAACATCTGTTCAGCCTTGCACTTCTCCAGCACAGTTAACGCTTTTCAATCGTGAGCCACCTAAACATAACTGATATGTGTGTGCACACAGCAAATTACTTATTAATAAAAGTGTTTAAATATTGCCAGTCATCAATTAAAAATATGGATATTTCACCAGTAACACAAAATCAGGGGCAGTTGGGTGGGCTCTACTGACATTCCAGTTTATGTGTGAGGGCTACCTTTCAGACCCCATTCTAAGTAACGGAAGTGTACATCCCATTTTAGAAATATGCAAGGCCACCATTTTCCTTTTACATTAATATTGTTATTATTGTAACTAAATATTACTATTATCATTTTTATTATTATTATTACAGATACGCTAAGAAATTAAACTTTGCGCAGCTGAGATAACATTTTGTGTGATGAAATGTCAGTACCCATTTTCACCATATTCCGTCAGTTAGCAATTAAGAGAGAACATACAGAAAAAAAAACGGGACAGATAAGACAGCGCCATATATCTAACGTGCTTTGTCTGATTAGTTCTGTGACCTAAGAGTATCTTTAACTTTTCAACAGATGTAAACGGTTTATGACATTTACAGCGAACTTTGAATATCAGATGGACTGGGCATTCACAAGTTTGTCGTGTTTACAAATTCTAAATTTTTGCCACCTGGCTCAACAATAAAAACCAACTGGGTGTCGAGCGAAACGACGTGTAAAAAAATTTTGAATCTATGAAGAGTCCTCAAACCCATTACAAAAGCGAGCCAAAAATGATCCATTCATTATGAGAAATTTGATCTCTGCTCTGAAAACAAAGTACGTCACAGTTTTAACTGAATTTTCATAAATTTACAGATTTCTTAAAAAAATAAATTACAAGTCGCTAACGAGGTATTTGTCTGTCGCAGATAATGCAAGAGACGCTGTCCTTCTTTATGTTTCTGCTTCAAGTGAAAGACAAAGATGGGGAAACGAAACACGGTTAATGAAGAAGAGAAGAAAACGCCAAATACTGAAAGCCAGCAATGATTACGGATTTCTTCCCTTGATACTTTTATTGAATAGTTTATCAGAGTAGTGCAAATTAGATTATTAATTATAAAAAGGCACATCGTCGTTGAGCCGTTACATACAAGACAACATTTCAATCAGTCAGCAAAACACATCTTGAGCGAATAAGAAAACTACATTTTTCGTCTAAAATGAATAGCCATCTTCAGGCTCTAGTTCCTTGAATACTGAAATACATCTGTATTTCAGGTTTGAGTGCTGAATGGAAGTAGGCCTATATATACAACGTAAAAATAAAAAATAGAAGGCCTAAAGAGTAAAATTCGAAGTTATAAAATGTTAAAAATATTAAATAGAATAATATGACGTAGGAAATTAGATATGATGTTCTTGGAAGCGACGCGTAAATATTGCAGTCCAATGATCGAAGTGGTGGAAAGACGCGTATAAATTACGAGCAGCAACAGTTATTAATCTTGTTTCATGATGTTTTGTTCCTGTTACTAGCTTTGATTACGTCTATGACGATATATAAATTTCTTTAATATTATTTAAATCTTGCTATAACAGAACACGTCACTGTGCAGATCGAATAAAGGTCTCACTCGCTTCGTGTCTGTATAACATCAACATAATTAAAACTAGTAAGGGAGATAAAATATCAAAAGGCAACGTTAAGAGCTGAAGCTAATCATACTTTATATGCAGCCTTCCACAACTTGCATGAACCGACTGCAACACTTACACGTCGCTTTCCCTGAATCTCTATAATTTCAACATTTTATAACTTCAAATTAGACTTTCCATACATTTTACACCTTTTACAATATGAGTGTGTGTATTTTCATTTGCAAAGGCTGGTATCTCAAACATGATATGTATTTGTAAAACCTCACCTTTTTATGTTCTTGTAGTTGCGCCCTGATGGTGGTTAAATAATTACAGACCTAAAGTATAGCCTTACTCTTGTTCAATATATGTTTTGTTGACTGATTTAAATATTTACTTAGCCAATTTAATAACCACGCACAAATTAATCGTTTAACATAACAGTCATCTATTGTTTGGTGTCTCAGTATCTTATAAAAACTCAGCCCTCGACGTTTTTTGAAGCCATTCTCTACTCTATACCAAAAAACAGCATACGTTGGAGGGTATTCCTTACATATGCAACTATATGTCTATATTTCATTATAATCCTACTCTAAATGTCATACGAAGTTTGTACACTACTATAAGAAGCTTGTTATCCCAGTTTAAACTCCAGAAAACATAGTTATTCAGAGACGTGAATGTACGTGAAGGCCGTATCACTTCGTTAATTTAATTGAAGCGTCTTGGCAGAATAAATTCTTTGGTATGTGTGAAAACAATTAACACCAAATATTCCGTGATTCCAAATGGGAAATTCTGAACCTTCTTTGTGTGTTTAATACATACAGCATACACAACTACCAAGTGAAAAATAATCCCTGTTTCATTCTGTGGCTGCAGATTAAAAGGCTTGATTATTCCATCCACTGTCATACATACATACATACATACTGCAAAATCGCCTAAAAGCCGCCATAACACTCAAGCAGAAAGCATGCGAATTACACTCAGCTATATTTGATTTCATATCAAAATACGTCTAGGGGATTTGGAGTTAAAACATGACAACAAGAAGCACATGTCACGTTTTTGAATCTGGCAATGAGAATATTTCTAAATTGTATAAAAGGAGCAAAAAATATGCTAAAATTAATTAAAATTATTTAATTATGAACAAAATGTCGTTAATTTCACAGAACAGACAAAGGTGATATTCTATTTCAATTGCATTTCTAAATACTTGTAAATAACAGAGTATCAGAACATTGCAGATTAGCTTATTAATTATATCCTACGTTGGCACATGCCAGTTTCGCTATTAAATATAAGAATCTATTTAAATCAGTCAGCACAAGATGCATTAAACAAGAACAACGCTTCATGTTTCGGCTAACGAAGATTAGCCATATTTAGGCCTCAGCCATAAAAGAAGGAAAAGATGGGACTTTTCGTCTGCATTTCAGGTTTGAGAGCTCAACATTTGCAAATGGAAATATACATAAAATGTAAAAGATAAAGAAAGTATGGAGTGCGTATGAAGTATAATCTGACAGCACAAAATGTTAAAATATTAAATAGAATAATATGACGTAAGATATTAAATGTTCTTGGAAGCGACATGTGAATATTGCAGTCCGATAAACGAAGTGATGGAAAGGTGCGCATAAATTACGATCATCGTCAGTTCTTAATCTTACTTCGCGAAGATTTTTTCCTGTTACTAGTCTTGATTACATTTATAACGATATTTAATGCTAAGTATAAATAAACGCGTCACTTTGCATACTGGACTAAACGACTCACTCGTTTCGTGTCTGTATAACCTCATCAACATAATGAAAAGTTACAACAGAAAGAGACTATCGCAAATAACGTAAAGCAATGTTATGAACTGAAGTTCATCACACTTTATACGCACATTTCCATAAATTCAATGAACCGACTGCAACACTTACGCATCGCCTCCAAGAATTTTATACCCAAGAGCCCACATCACACTATTCTCTTTAATATTTTCAACATTCTATAACTCCAAATTCGATTTTTCATGCATTCCATACACTTTATACATCTGCATTCCATGTATATTTTCATTTGTAAATTTGAGATCTCAAACATGAAACACAGTTGTAAGACCCCCCCCCCCCCTTTTGTACTTGTTGCGTTCTGACGACGGATAAATATTTTAGTCGAAAAATATTGCCTTGTTCTTGCTCAATATATGTTGAGTTCACTGACTGAAATACCACGTATTCACTTAGCCAATTTATTAACCATGAACAGATTAATAGTTTATTGTTAGAGGCACATGTTGCTTGGTGTCTCAATATCACTTGAAACTAAGCTGTCCACTTGATTTAAGTTACTGTCTGCCCTCGTAATAAAAGGCAACCGTTTGAGCACATTCCGTGCATTAGTAAGTGTACGCCTATGTCTCACCATAATCCTAATCTAAATGCCATATGGTCTCAACACATAAAATATAAGAGGATAAAAATATCTTTGTCTAGAGATGTGATCGCAAATGAAGGCTGCATCACTTCGTCACTTTAATTGAAGCGTCTTCGCAAAATGAGTTTTCCGATATGTATGAAGACAATAAACGGCAAATATTCCGGGATCCGTAAGAACCTTTTTTAAAAATCTTAATATGCTGAATATACAGACCGTAAGAAATTATCAAGTGAAATATAATTCCTCTTTCAGCGTGTGAATACACATTGAAAGTCTTCAATACGCTATCGAGGTTCATAAAAAAGGAAACTCTTCTAAATGCCGTCATAAGACCCACACAGACAGGGCGCGTAGTGAAGTCAGTTGTATTTGCTTTCACATAAGAAAACTTTCACTGGATGTGGGGTTAAAACGTGTCAAAAATGCATACACCACAATTCTGAACGGCTGGCGATAAGAATATTTACCAGTTTTGTAAAAGGAACCGAAAACCCTCGGCTACAATCATATAAAATTCCTTCAGTAATCAACAAAATTTCAATAACTTCACAGAAGAGACACCAGATGACACTGTCTTTTAATTGCATTTTTAAAGCTTTTCACACACCTTATGTGTCTTGACGGACTATTCAAAATAACATGCACTAACAGCACGATAACGTACTCCTAGTGACATGAACAAAACGCACACTTACTTACTTACTTACCTACTTACTTACTTACCTACCTACCTACCTACCTACCTACCTACCTACTAACTAACTAACTAACTAACTAACTAACTAACTAACTAACTAACTAACTAACTAACTAACTAACTAACTAACTAACTAACTAACTGACTGACTGACTGACTGACTGACTGACTGACTCATTCACTTACTCACTCTCTCACTCACTCCCTCACTCACTCACTCACTCACTCACTCACTCACTCACTCACTCACTCACTCCATGGAGCAGAGGCCTCCTTGAGAAGCTAACAGTTTCTCGGCTAGTCAAGAAATTCCCCGCATTTTACGGAACCCGGAGGTTCATTACCGCATTTACAAGAACCCGCCACCTGTCCCTATACTGAGCCTGCTCAATCCAGTGCACGTCTAATCCCATTTCTTGAAGATCCATTTTAATATTATCCTCCCATCTAAGCCTCAGTCTCCCAACTGGTCGCCTTCCCTCAGGTCTCCCTACAAAAATCCTGTATGCGCCTATCTTTTCCCCTATACGTACACAGTAGCAAAGTCGCAAGTCCAAAAATACTGACCGCGGTTAGAACCACGGCTTGTGCAGTTACACTGATGCGACACAAAACAGCATCCAGCCACTAATTCTATCCACATCTCGTCTACAAACAGAAATAAAGTTTCATCTATGCTATGCTTCAATTCGATTAGTTGTTGCATTAAACGTATAGCGTTTCATTATGCATGATAAGTTTCATCAGATGCCACACACACAACTAGGCAAGTGCGCCTAAAATTGGAATGGCCTACTGCAATGCGTTACGTTGTGTAAATTTATATCTCAATAAACGTATTTGTAAGTTAAAGAAACGTGCAGAAAACCCAATTAAATAAGTCACATCGCACAAAGTACCTTTAAATTATTGTTAAAAATACAAATTACCCGGGTCATTAATAGAGTGAGAACACAGAATTTGTTTTCATGGGGCAAGAGCCCCTCGTGGGCCAGGGCCTCCTCATTATCGACGCCTCACGATCACACTCAGACACACCACACTCGGTAGGACTCCTCTGGACGAGTGATCACCCCAACGCAGATACCTCTACCCGACAACACACAACACTCACAAAAAACAGGTATACATGCTCTGGCGGGATTCGAACCCACAATCCCAATAAGGTAGTGGCCGCAGACCCACGCCTTAGATCGCACGACCACTGGGATCGGGGAGAACATATAATATTCCATGTAAATATAAAGCAGAGAACAATTCACATATTTGGGACAACACGGAAATGGAAATAAGTGAAGTGTGAATGTGTACCACTCAGTAATTTCAGATACGACTTTCAAACTGCCAAATTCCAAGTATAAGTGTACAGCATTAGCGCTTCATCAGCCTACAGGGTGACAAACACTTGACCTGAAATGTGATTACACTTGTGCTTAAGAATAAAGGCATGAAGTCGCAGGGGGGCCGTGAAGGTAAATGTCCATACCTTCTAGATATCTGTTTTAGGGGTAGGAAAGTGCTCGTTATTCTGCATAAAGGTAAACAGACAACAGGAGACCACCGCTCCAGAGAAACTCTGAGTCCTGAGGAATATTTTGAATTTGATCACATTCCGTTATTTTGAGCATCTATTCGTCATTTTTCAGATAATGCACGAGGTCCAGACACTTTGTGTCACCCACCATTTATTTTTAAATACTTTCTGCCAGTTTGAACGTTCCGTTTCACTTTTCACTTCCCGTTCCACATCTTCTGCCGGCGTTAACTTATGAACTGATGTTCATATTTCTCAACGTAACAATTTGTGTTCCTGTTTGTAAACAGCACTGAACTGCTTCCAAACCGGTCTTTACGTAACGTTTGTCAGCACAAATTTTGAAGTCTTCGTGTCATATAGAATAATATTGTCTCGACAATAAAATTTCCAGACATTCATCGATAACAAGTCTTTCCTAATACCTGTTCTTAAACGTCACACTGTTCATAATAGTTTTTTT
The DNA here is from genome assembly GCA_013340265.1 of Coptotermes formosanus. Taxonomy (NCBI): domain Eukaryota; kingdom Metazoa; phylum Arthropoda; class Insecta; order Blattodea; family Rhinotermitidae; genus Coptotermes; species Coptotermes formosanus. Next base: position 43,696 of record BLKM01000051.1, read on the forward strand.
ATTTCTACCTAAGTTTCTTCTTCTACTACGTCATAAAGATTCACTCCAAGTGTGCACATAAAAAGACTGCATTTTAACACCCATCACATGACTGTAGAACTCGTTTTGCAAGTTACGTGTTACAAATGACATTTAGTTCTATTACGTTTACTGCGTGTTGCACTTCAGTAACTAACGATACAGACAAACTTTACTTAAATCACCTGATACAGTAAGCTGGCCTATATGGAAACTGGGATTTCAACAGACGTTGAAGCCTCATGCGCCTCAACCTTTTTGATGCTGTTGCGTCACAAAGCCTAGTCGTAAACCATGCGTACTGCATTATAATATACAATAAAATGATAGATGGGACAATTTCGATTACACAAGAAACAAGACTAGGTTCCATATTTTCTGTTAGTAAAGAAATGAAAAGGGCTGTCACAATTCATTTCTTGCATTATAAGATATCACTGAAAATCCGGGAGATTTCCGAATTGGTAATAGTTTTATATATCCTAAAGAATGAAATCTACACGCGAACGGTTAAAATTATGATTATGACAAATGTAGAATTTAAAAAAATAAAACGTGCTTAAAGACTTACGATACGTATGTCAAAGCGGCGTATATTAATACCGATACAGAATTGGGACTCTGGGGTAGGGTGTAAAAGTGAAAGTCGTGCTGCAGGGAGAGAGGGGAGGTAAATTGGTGGAAGTTACCTTATACTTTCAGCACTTAGTCACATAGTAACTGTTACATGTGATGTACGACGTACAGCTGTTTGTAAGGCCAAGTGCTCTGGCACGTCTTATGAGTCAGATAAATTCACGAAGCTTTAACCCAGAAGCAGACGTCGTCACGTTTGCGGTAACATAACGGTTAAGTTGTTTACTCTAAGACTTGTTTTCAGGCTTACACACACACACACACACACACACACACACACACACACACACACACACCTTCAGTACTGTGTGCATAGCGTTCAGATAAAACTGAGTAGCCGTAAAATACGGTACGATGTAGGCCTTATTTCCAATAATTGAAGGAGTACATTTCATCGATACGTTCTATGTTTTATGATGACTAATACTGCATATCCTAAAAGTCAATAGAATCACACATTCATCTCTGCTCGTGCATTCTAATAAAAACACATTTCATCTAAAAACGCACTACAGTTCTAAGCCTACAAATATCCAGTGAAGTACATTACATTACGAACTGTAAGCAGTGTAAGAACACACAGGCTGCGAGCAAAAAACACTTACATATTTCCACATGGTAAACAGAAACTGTTGCGTTTTGTATGCAAAGTACAGGATACCACACGGAACACAGTGCAACGTAAATAAACTGAAACGTTACTTCTTCGCCCAGATTTCATAGCAAATATTGAACGTCTTTTATTCACAATGGCAATCGTGAAATAAATATCCTTAATTGACGGAAAGAAGAATCTGAAACTACAGATATTTTCTATTACTGACCATCTTAGCCCTGAATATTCATCGCCACATGCATTAAACAGATTCGAGGAACACCTTTGGCCATATACTGCACTGTGCATGAAAACACCATATTCATACACAGACACACACATACGTATATAATATGAATGAAGTTCATGAAGGTAACAAATTATTAAAGCTTTACATTATGTACTTTTGCTAGTCCCTTGTTACTTCCTTTCTCTCTCACGTCCAAATAATTTCCTGTCAACGGCCAGATCACTAAATCCCACTATGTGGCCATCCCCTTAACCTTTTAAAGCCTAGCGGTAACTTTACGTACCACCAGGTTTAACATTAAAAAATTCTACGTGGTGCCCACATTGCGTTTATGTGTTTTGTACGGATCTCAGAACAAACAGCAACTTTTGCCTTATAAAGCGTTAAGAGACTGTTTTTTATAACCGAAGTGGAGAGTGTTTACAGCGCGGTACGCACTGAGTCCTTATATAAAGCAGATACGCTTTGTCTTTAAAGGCTTAAAGTAAGATACAAGAGCCTATATCTATACACCACCACATAAAGTTTTGATTATTTGTAATCTAAGCTTGATGTTTCATGATAAAAGTAGTGAACATGAAATGTTTTGAAATAGGTGTTGGAAAAGAAAATCCCAAAATTAATATCCTGAGTACCACAATAAAATAGAGAAATATCGCGATTTACTTTGCCTGTGTCTGTGTGTTCTGAAGTCAAATAATGCAAGTTTCATGAAGTGTCACACGGTAATTTTCACCATGCATGTATCTGCGACAAACGTATATAAGTTCAAGTGGGTTAATTACTCAGAATAAACACGGTTAAACGCGATCAGTAACGAAGCGTGCAGTAAGAGGATGTGACTGTTTAGCATCAGAACAGTATGGTCCTCTCTGGCTGTCCCCCACCCCTTCCAGCAAGTGGCACTACCAGCATAACTGCAGCGTCTTTACACGCCAGGTGCAGCTGACCCACAGCCAATACAGCTCACAGTACGCCACACACCAACCGCCGCCCCTCCCCCCTACATAATCATATACGTAAACATAAGTTCAAACATAGCGGCCAAAGGGACTAATTGCAATATTAATGCCTTCAACATGAAAGACTTTGGATAGTATGGCAAACACAGTTTCATACTAATGATCGCTACTTAATGACGGATAGCTGCACATTGTCCAACACCAAACTGAACGAGAAAGATAGCTGACACCAAACGACAAGTTACAAGGCACTTTTACAAACTAAAAAACGCCTGTTGTTGATGTCATGGCTGTCCGGCTGTCAGCGTCTAATATGATGTGGCGTGATATTATAATCGAACATGGTACATCGTCAACAAAAGGTGTCAGGCAAATTGTATTTTCAGCCGTACTTATACCACATATATGCTCCATTTACACAGTCGTAACAGAATTTTTATGCCTATTACGAAGAATTAATCCAATTTTGTAGAGCATGCGTGTAGGAACACTTTGCGCAAGGCTAGTCAGACGTTGTTGCGACCCTACTATCACCCCCCACTTACCCCCCCCCCCACACTCGACCAGCGACAACACTCAAAGCAAGATGGATGCACCGACGGTGGAGTGAGGAGAGAGCACGAAAGACGCCAGATAAGAACTCGCATTAAGTAAAACAAACAATATCAGTTATAAAACATTAAGAGAGAAATAAACACAATACTCACTTTGATCTGTAGAATCACACACAGTATGACACACTCGCTGTATCAATGATTACATACACAGTCACGCAACTGCAGGAAGGCTCGAAACGTATGACACAGGTTCGAATATCGTTGCACCAACTCAGTTACAAAACACACAGCCCCAGGGTAGGGCAATCCAGCGAGGAACCCGACCGGCAGTTTCTCCAGTCCCCTAGGGAAAACGTAAATTTGCAAGAAGAAATGCACAAGATGGCAGCTGTAACTGCAGTCAAACAAGAGTGAAAGGCATAACAGCCGAGAAGGACCTGTGGAGGGGAGGTAAACCGGAGGTGACGAAAGACATCGTGATGATTGTTGGGAAACAGTTATGCCAACACAGATTTCTTTCCTGCTATAGTAAGCTAGACACAGCGTTTGAAGTTTTGTTAACATTTATTCTGTACTGTTAAAATTCAACATTCTCTATTATTCTAGCGAAATATTTATTTCACTTCAATTATGCAACATTTTTGCCAACTCTTTCACTTTCGTTCCACAACTTCTACCGGCGTTAAATTATAAACTGATGTCCATATTTCTGAAGGTAAAAATTTGTTTTCCCTTTCAAAAACACTGATTAACTGCTTTCCAGCTACTCCTTACATATTTGTTAGAAAACTATTCACCGCTTTCTCTCAGAAAAATATTCGCTTCCTTCATTCATTTCGCGTATGCCCGTAGATGATAAATCTTTCCAAATGCCTGTCCCTAAATGTCACTTATTCGTAATAACTTGCTTATTTATACTTAAGTTGCTTGTTTGTCTGTGTCATACACACTCATTGGAAGTGATCACGTGCATACCTCTGAAATTTGAAAGTGCTTACACATGGATTACAGCTATTTATAGATTTCAAGAAAGCCTATGATTCAGTTAGGAGGGAGGTCTTGTATAATATTCTCATTGAATTTGGTATCCCCATGAAACTAGTAAGGTTAATAAAAATGTGCCTAAGTTAAACGTATAGCAGAGTTCGGGTAGGCAAACATCTGTCTGACACGTTCCCTATTAAGAATGGCTTGAAACAAGGAGATGCTCTGTCGCCATTGCTTTTCAACTTTGCTTTAGAATATGCCATTAGGAGCGTTCAGGCAAACCAGGAGGGCTTGAAATTGAATGGTACACATCAGCTTCTGGTTTATGCTGATGATGTTAATATATTGGGCGGAAGCGTACATAGCATAAAGAAAAATGCAGAAGATTTAATTATTGCTAGTAAGGAGATTGGTCTAGAAGTAAATGCTGAGAAAACTAAGTACATGGTCATGTCTCGAAATCAGAATGCACGACACAATCACAACATAAATATAGATAATAAATCCTTTGAAAGGGTGGAAGAATTCAAATATTTGGGAGCAACCCTAACGAATCGAAACTCCATTCATGAAGAAATTAAGAGCAGATTGAAGTCGGGGAATGCTTGCTATCATTCGGTGCAGAATCTTTTGTCTTCCAGGTTGCTATCCAAAAACACAAAGATTAGGGTATACAGAACTATAATTTTACCTGTTGTTCTGTATGGATGCGAAACTTGGTCTCTCACATTGAGGGAGAAACAAAGACTGAGTGTGTTCGAGGATAGGGTGCTGAGGAGGATAGTTGGACCTAAGAGGGACGAGGTGACAGGGGATTGGAGAAGACTACATAACGAGGAACCTAATGACCTGTACTCATCACCAAATATTATTCGGGTAATCAAATCGAGAAGACTGAGATGGGCGGGGCATGTGGCACGTATGGGGGAGGAGAGAGGTGCATACCGAATTTTGGTGGGGAAACCCGAGGGAAGGCGACCACTTGGGAGACCCAGGCGTAGATTGGAGGATAATATTAAGATGGATATTCGGGAAGTGGGATGGGAGGACATGAACTGGATTGAGCTGGCTCAGGCTAGGGACAGGTGGCGGGCTCTTGTGAATGCGGTAATGAACCTTCGGGTTCCATAAAATGCGGGGAATTTCTTGACTAGCTGAGAAACTGTTAGCTTCTCAAGAAGGCCTCTGCCCCATGGAGTTAGTTAGTTAGTCAGTTAGTTAGTGAGTTAGTTAGTTAGTTAGTTACACATGGATGTAGAACTCCTTTCAGCATGTCAAGACTGTCTGACCCTTGAAGATGGGAGCGATTGGTTGTTCCGAAACGTCAGTAAAAACTAACATTCCACGACGCATGAAATCTCAGAAGAACGCAGATCTCAGTGACTAACGTCACGTAAATCGTCTAAAACAGTACGCAGGTCTACACGGACACAGAAATTTTACCAGACTGTGGAGCCTCACGCCTGTCCCTTTTTAAGGCTGTTGCGACACAAAACCTAGTATTGAACCGTGCACGCTGAATTACATTACACAATAAAATCACAGCTGGAACAATGAAGACTACACAAGAAAAAAGATCAGCTTCCAGACTTTCTGTTAGTAAAGTAAGGCACAGAGATATCACAGTGTTATACACATACAATCACTTTTGCTCAATATGTAATAAAATTAAAAATTTGGGAGGCTTCTGAACAGTTGAATAATTTTATACTTTTATACTTACAATTACTTTGACCCATTATGTAATAATATTCAAAATTCGGGAGGCGTCTGAACAGTTGATTAACCCTTTAAAGACGAAGCATATCTGCTTTATATAAGGACTCAGTGCGTACCGCGCTGTAAACACTCTCCACTTCGGTTATAAAAACCAATCTCTTAATATTTTATATGGCAAAAGTTGCTGTTTGTTCTGAGATCCGTACAAAACGCATAAACGCAATGTGGGCACCACGCAGAATTTTTTAATTTTAAACTTGGTGGTATGTAAAGTTACCGCTAGGCTTTAAAAGGTTAATTTTCTATACCCTTATGAATGAAATCTACTTGCGAATGATTAAAATGATAATTATGGCTTCTGCAGAATTTCAATAATTTAAATACGCTTAAAGATTTACAATACCAACGATATTACGCATGTCATGGTATTTTAATACCGGTCCAGATTTTTTAGTCTGGGGAAGAGTGGAAATGGAAATGCCGTAAACCCCAAAGCCCTGGAAGGCAAACTGTGGAAGGTACCCTCTAAATTCACCACTCAGTCATACAGCAGCTGTTACACGGGATGCAAGATGAACAGCTGTTTAGAAAGCCAACTGCTCTTGTACCATTTCGTGATTCACAACAAACTTGAGAATTTTCAATTCAAACGCTCACATCACTACATTTACACTAACGTAAAAGTTATGGCGTTTAATCTAACATTTGCTTAATGTTAAGCGAATTACACTCAGACGGCAAAAAGGGAAAACATTTTTCAGACAACAAGCAGCACATGACAAAGCGATGAATGGTAGATTGTTTGTACATCTATTATGGTAATCACCATTATATGCTAAAAAGTATACTCTAAAAATAGGGTTATATATTAAAATATATCAAATATTGTTATTATGTAAAATTGTTGAGCACAGACATCGATTCAAATTTGTTTCCAAACATCTAGGTCAGCCCTCATTCCAATGTGTGGGAAGTAACCCCTGACTATAATCCCGGTGTGTAACTCACAGGCGCCAACTCAGTAGGACTACAGTACAGCCTGCCATTCATCGATTTCTCATGTGCTGCTTGTTGTCCCCGATGATGGCTGAATAATTGCAGGCGAAACATGTTGCAGACAGAAAAGTAGTTGTGCACTAATTGGTGAGTAAATCTATGAGAGTTCGCCCTGTTATTTGCATTTGCTTCTTTCCTTCCTTATTTCAGGAACATCAGTTTACTTTGCAATTTAATTAGGCATACGTTGATTCTTATACGGGTGTTACTGCGATATGTTCCTCTGAGTTTAAAATGTTTACTGTACGTAAGACGGTTTGCACTGATACCTTTGTGGCATATAGTAAATCAGAAAGGGCCATCGCGAAGTGTAGGACGTGCATCCTAAGATCATACAAAAGAAATCCACAGCTGAAGGGAGTGTAGAAAGAACTACAGAGCACTGTACAAAATACAGCTTATCATAACGATTAACATCATGCTGCATTGAAGTGTGTAAAGCCTTCATCATATTTATACTTAAAACATGAAAGCCATTTGGAGTGAACGGGTTAAATTATCGACTCGAAATGCGAAACTCGTACTAAGCGAAACACCCCACATTACTTAACGTGTGCTTTTACAACTTTGTTCACACGTTCGTCACAGAAAGTTACGTACTCCTTACCTATTCTACCCACACACAGAAGGTGCTGAGGTTGTTTATTTTCACTTGATCACCCTCATTTAGACACACCAAAGTCGGTAGGACTCCTCTGGACGAGGGATCGGCCAGTTGCAGGGACGTCTACCCGACAACACAAACCTTCACAAGAGACAAATATCCATACCACCGGTGGGATTCGAACCCACGATCCCGGCAAGCAAGCGGCAGCAGACCTACGCCCTAGAAGGCGCGGCCACTGGGATCGGGGTCACAGAACGTCTGGCTCGTTATATAAATAGCCCAGCGTCTCAATACTTATATTTAAGCGTACCAAGCTCTCTTATTGATTTTATGCTCTTTAGGCGGCTATAACTGTGACATAAGAGGAAAAGAAATTGACAGTTTTATTCAGTGCTTTGATCTGCCGCAAGCAGTAGCTACCAATATGCAGTTTTCTGTGTTGAACATCGTTTTAGCCTAACCACGAAAACGGTTAGTGTCTGATCGCAACACATCCGAAAGTTGGCAACCCTGAAAGGATAATGTTGTGCAGAAAATTAAGTGATGTAGATTCCCCTGTGTGGCCCTCTTACTTTAGACAAACATCCGGTGTCACGCGGTCTGGTGAAAAAAATACCGACCATTCGGTAAAAGCTTCACGTTGATAAATATACAGAAGTTACAACGTCCCCTCTTGGGCAATTTAGTACACGATAGGCAGCGTACGTATGACATATGATTGTGGCGGGTTCGCGTAATGTGTATACCTCTCTGTCTAATCTAAAGTACGGTCACAAATTCTCGCGAAGCAAGCGTTTTCATGGCGATTAATGCGGCTAGCAACAAAAACGATAAATAGGAACTCATGTAAAGTGCCCAACGCTTTGCCCCGATTTAAACAAATTTGAATTTTCTCGACAGATTTTCATAGTCGCCGCCAGTATAACATTTCAGAGAAATCTATCCGGTGGAAGCCGCTCCGATGCATGCGGACAGGCATGAAGCTAATTGGCGCTTTTTCCGACTACGCGAACCCGCAAAAAGATAATATGTGGCAACCGAAGCAGTTTTACAGGGTGACGAATCAGCGGTCTTTTACGTTACGCCTCACACTAGGAGTCCTTAAAGATATTTTTATCTGATAATGGCATTTAATTTTGTCACCACTCACGCGATCATCCACATTTCGTGTAGGCAGTTCAGAGACCTCACTGGAGAATTTTCAAAGCGCCTTTTAAAAGTAATTATCTGTCTCTAACTTTTCGTAAATTTGCATGTTTCCTCTTATAACTAGAGCTACAAAACGCAACACAGTCCGTGACAACAATTACGTGTACGATGGATCGTTACAGATTATACGTGGACCTTCTCGTGTTCTTTGGAGTAGAGGTATCAAATGGGCCTGTCACACATTAAAATAAAAGACAATTCTGTATTACAAGTGGCGTGCTATCAGAACTTTGTTCACCCCTGTTTTACAGACAGTTTGGCCCCTTACATACATTGCTGTGGTCTACTTTCAGTGTGAGAGACGACATTCTGTTCCACTTCTTACCTTGAATAATGACAAGTTGTCTTATCGATTTTAATGTTTCATAATGTGAGGAATGAGACGCAACAGATAGTAAATTGGTAGAACTGAGAATTCTGGACCAGTAACGCTATCTTTGGAATCGGTTTCACCGTTCAAGAACAGACTACGGTTCACATTCAACAGATTACGTATTTAGACAATCAGTATCCGTACTCCTCTTTCTTTAACAGCGAATAGAATAGACTGCGGTAAAAGACTTAAGGTGCTGGGGTAGTGACACTCCAAATGAAGAAGATTTCTTAAAATCTTGCTACAATTATATCAGCGATCATAGCAAACAAGTAACAAGTTCTGAATAAAGGTCTGGCACTGTATTCTTTACATAAAAATAAGGTTTCTCCTTTTTCCAACAAAATTAAGTTGGAGAAAATTTTCTGTCACACTTCAAAGTGTTACTTCCAAACACGAAAATATATTTGTAAGCCCAATGTTATTATAGATCAAATAAGGCATCTCTTTTACCTACTCACAGTAGGTGTCGAGGTTGTTGTTTTCACTTTATCACACTCAGACACATGCAACTGTCGGTAGGACTCCTCTGGACGGGGGATCAGCCCGTCGCAAAGACCTCTACCTGACAACACAAACACTCACAAGAGACAAACATCCATGTCCCTGGTGGGATTTTTTTACTCCTTACGCCACTGCGATCGGCGAGTTTAAGCAGTACGAACTGTAGTTTGCAGGGAACACAAAGCAATGAGACTTCATATTCGGGGCTATCCTCTTCATTCTTTCTAACCTGAAACTTTAACTGTAAAATATTTCAGGCGGAGAGTGTGATGTAGAATGATGAAGGGAGACAGAATATTACTTAAATACGAACATTATGTGAAATACGGTAGGACATAATAAAAGGATAACAAGGCGATAATTTTTTCGCAGTGCGACTCACCCGAACCACACACAGCAAACTTCAACACTGATCAAGCTGTGCTAATGAGAGGCAGCACCCCTTGCTCTAGCTGCGACAGACATCACCCGTCACCCCGCACAGCACCGACAACATTACAGCAACACGTGCGCTGCGTGCTGTGCGGAGCCAGCTCAGCTAACTCGAGTGCAGGTGCAGCGAAGATGAGAGGAAGTATTACGGAAAGACATGGAGCTAACCAGCGGCCGCGCGGTCTAAGGCGTAGGTCTGTGGCCCAGCACTTGCTGGGATCGTGCGTTCGAATCCCACAGGGGGCATGGATATTTGTCTCTCGTGAGTGTTTGTGTTTTCACGTACAAGTCCCTGCGACGGGCCGATACCTCGTCCAGAGGACTCCTACCGACTGTGGGTGTGTGACACAGTGTAATCAAGTGCAAAACAAAAACCTCGACAGCTGCTGTGAGTAGGTAGAAGAAGTAACAACTACTTCGACGACGACATGGAGATAACAGCTCGCCGGCGGAATTAAGTCATGCGTTTATAAACACACATTGGGGATGAATTTACACAGGGTGTGCGCCACACACCTAGCACACCTGGAGAAGATGCCCCTGGTTTGCACCTCTGACATCTACATACCAGCTGCATGCAAGCAGTTTCAATTGTGAGCCACATAAACTATATGTGTGTGCATACAGCAAATTACTTATTAATAAAAATAGTTAAGTATAACTTGTCACCAATTAAAATGTGCGAATAATGTAACGGTAATACAAAAGCAGTGGGCAGTGTGTTGGGCCCTGCTGACATCTAGTTCATGCGTGATACCTAATCAGGTAAAAAAAAGCCTACGGTATGAATTTAATGCATGTGGTACCCCAGGGAGAGGAGGGCCAAATGCCTGGGATCCTGTCTGTATGCAGTTCCGTTTCTGCCCAATAAGTCTTCAAAACCCTTAAACTGATGTTGTTTTTTCTGTATATATTTCGTGGAGAAATTTGTTATCTCAAAAAATTTCAGTTTTAAGAAACGATTTCTTTATCGAAGCTCTACCAGCACACAAACTTTCAGACCCTATATCGCGTGATAGTACTGTATATCCCATTTCAGAAATATGGAAGGCAACCTCTTTCCTCGTACACTAGTCTTGGTGCTATTACAAATAAATTTGTTACTATTTTCATTATTATTACTGATTAGCTAATGAATTAAACACTACGGAGCTCAGATAATACTCGGGGCGATGGAAGGTCAATATCCTGTTTCATAAAATACCATCAGTTAGCAAGCACGAGGGGATCACACACAAATAAACAACGGATATGCCAGCACAATAGAAATAGCTTTCTTTGTTTGTTTTCCTTGGTGGGCTATGAGGATCTTTGTATTTTATCAACAGATTCAAATGGCTTTATGATATGTTCAGAAAACTTTCAGTACCCCATAAACTGAGCATTCACACAAGGTTTGACTTATTTACAAACTCGTAATTCTTGTCACTTGATGAAGTGGATTTCAAAAGTATGAGTAAAACCATGTCCACAAGGAATGTCACAACTTAAACAGTCATCAAAACCATCACTTAATTATTTCCCCAACAGCCCACACACTGCCAGAAATTTCTGCTCTCTACCCTGCAAACATAAGACTTCATACCTTTCCTTAATTTTTATAAGATCATCGATTTGTAACACACACACATGTACAAGTCGCTAACACAGTGTTTGTCTGTTGCAGATAATGCGAGAGACGCTGTCCTACTTCATGTTTCTGCTTCAAGCGAAAGACAAGAATGGCGAAACAAAACAGGGCTAATGAAGAAGAGAACAGAACACCAAATACTGAAACTCAGACATGCCTATGGATCTGTTTTCTTTTAAGTCAATTGAATAGAGTATCAGAGTACTGTAAATTAAGTTATTAATTATACGTTGACACATCCCAGTTTGCCTATTAAGTACAACAGAATATTGCAATCCCTCAGCACAATATATATTAAACAGAATAAGGACGCATGTTTCGAGTAAATATGGTTAGCCATCATCAGATCCCAACTACAGGAACATAAAAATATGGAGATTTTACAACTGCAGTCCAGGTTTGAGAGCTCGGCATTTGCAAATGGAAATATTGGCCTACATACAATGCACAATATGAAACATGTAAGGAATGCCTGAAAAGTAAAATTTGAAGTTAGAAATGTTAAGAATGTTAAACATAATAATATGATGAAGGAAAATATACGTAGTATTCTTGGAAGCGGCGTAAAAGTATTCCACTCCAATCATCGACGTTGTGGAAATGTGCGTATAAAGTATGATTACCCCCAGTTCTTAATCTTATTTCGCCATTTTTTGTTCCTGTTCCCAGTTTTGATTATGTTGATGAGGTTATTTAAACTTCTTTAGTATTATTTAAAACTTGATGTAAAGAAATACGTCACTTTTCACAGAATACTGAAAACGAATCACTCGCTTCGTGTTTGTATAACCCCACCAACATAATGAAAAGTTAAAATAGAAACAGACTATCGGAAATATCGCAAAGCAAGTTTAAGATCTGAAACACCAACATTCAGGCATTTGTCATAGCGTGTGATGTGGTTTTGTATGCCTTCATCATAGACGTCCGCCGCCAGTCCATTTAACCACCCCTTAACGGCATCCTTCACGTCTTCATCGTTTTTGAAGCGTCTGCCACCCAAACATTCCTTCAATGCTGGGAACAAGTGAAAATCACTTGAGGCCAGGTCTGGACTGTATGTTGGATGCTCAAAATCTTCCCAGCCAAACTCTCGAAGGATTGCTTGAGTTCTGGCAGCAGCATGCGGGCGCGCATTGTCGTGCAGGAGCATCACTCGGCTTGACAGTAGGCCCCGTCGTCGGTTTTGAATGGGGCGCCGCAACCGCCTCAGAGTTGCATAATACGCTTCTGCATTGATGGTTGTGCCTTACGGCGCGAACTCACCCAGAAGGACGCCTTTCCGGTCCCAAAAAACCGTGGCCATGGTTTTCCGAGCGGACAATGTCTGCTTAACCTTACTGGGTTTTGAAGGCGATCGAAGATGATGCCATTCTAGCGACTGACACTTGATCTGAGGGGTGAAGTGGGAAACCTAAGTTTCATCCCCTGTGACAATCCCACTCTAAATGTCGTATGATTTTTCTACACGACATCTGTACACAAAATATAGGAGGCTAAAAATATTTTTATCTAAAGATGTGACCGCAAATGCAGGCTGTATCACTTTGTCACTTTAACTGAAGCGTCTTGGTATAATAAATTTTCCCATATGTGTGTGAGGACAATAAACGGCAAATATTCTGGCGTCGACATGAAAATTTTTTTAAAAATCTTAATGTGCGTAATACAGAGAACGCACACAACTATCAAGCGAAACATAGTGCTTCTTTCGTTCTGTGGATACACATTAAATCGCATGATAATTCCACCCAGTTTCATAAGAAATAGAAAATCTTCTAACTGCCGTCCTAAGACACACGCAGATAGGACGCGTAGTGAAGTCAGTTGTATTTGCTTTCACATAACAAAACTTCAACTGTATTTTTAGTTAAAAATGGCACAAAAACAACATAGATATCATTTTCCTTAAAGGCTGGCATTGAGAATATTTACAAATTTCTTAAAAGCTGCCGAAAACCCTAGGCCACAATTATATAAAATTCCTTTCTTAGTCAACAAAATACCGATACTTCCACAGAAAAAACACCAAATTATATTCTGTTTTAACTGCATTTTTATAGCTTTTTACACACCTTACATAACTTGAGGAAGTATTCAAAATAACATATAGGTACAAACAAAACTGTGCACTTCTAATTATGTTTAGAGAGGACATACCTAAACAAAAACAAAGGATTAAGCGTATTTCTCCATGCACGCAAAAACACACACCAAAGAAAATCAGATAGCACAATAAATTAATAATGTCATCATTGTACCTGTGTGCAACTACTGAATCACCAAATATAACACCTCCTCTACAAGCGACCTGCTTACAGCATGTGATTAAAAAATTCCAACCAAATGAGCAGAAGAAGACTAACACAAAAACTGTAAATATATTGACATCTGAAAGTTTGCTGGTATCTGGTACAAAACAAAACAGTGACTTTATCCATATTGGTTCTGTATACGTTTCACATATGTTATATTTCATTTCGGTTAGTTGTTACATTAAACGTACAGCCTTTTATAATGAATGACAGGTTTGATCAGACTCCAGACAAAACCCAGCCACGTCCGCCTCAAATTGGTACGGCCTTCTGCAGTGCGTTACGTTGTGTAACTTCATATCTCAATACGCATACTTGCAAATTAATGAAATGCGCAGAAAAATCAATTAAATGAGTTACATCGCACAAAGGACCTTTAAATTATTAAAAGTATAAATTACCCCAGTCATTAATAGAGTGGGAACACAGATTTAAACACAAAAAATACAAATTATTTTACCATTACTTAAAATTTACTGGAATGTATATAAAATTAAACAGAACACCTGCTAGTTACTCAGAAGAATTTCCCAACATCGTGAATTAATTAGTGGCATCAGTGAACCAGTTCCGTTGCTTCTACGAAGTTTCCCAGAATATTACGGCTCAGACGTAAAATGTACGTGGCTATCTGCAATTATCAAGAAATTATCAAATTAAGAATTCTGAAGTACTAACTTCCAGCTCCCATTAATAATGCAGCTTAACACAGTATCGATCTCTGTCGCTCAGGGAAATCGTTACCGCCATTTGAAGCGCTCAGTGGCATGCGTAACGTTCTGACTTACAGACGTGCTGCAGCAGTCGAACGTAACGGACGCGGACTGGACAGAATTGTAAACAGTATTTAAAACTTGAAGTTACTTTACTTTCCAGTACATTATCTCTACATGGAGAGCGAAGACACAAAAATAAAGCGCCTGATGGACAGTCGGTTCGGGTCAATCATTTTACTACTCAGATCAGCGGGAATCCCGTTTCAGATGAAAAAAATTTCGCGTATTTACGCTATCTACATGATCGCAGTGACTTTTTCTGCTTGCACTACGTATCTAGGGATGTTTGTCGATGTGTACGTACACAGGGATGATCTGGGACACGCCATGACGACTCTTCGTGTGTTGATTACATGCACGAACATTATGTGGGTTTACACCTACTGCAGGTACGTAAGAACATTTGGCCATCGCAGCTGCAGCAACACAGGTACTTGTTTAACAAACACAACACCACATTTTCAGCAATTGTATGAAGTCAACATAAGTGTATTAGATAAGGTATGACGTCAAAAGTAAGCTCTTTATTCCACACATTCACTACGCAGTCAATCGCTAAAGCTGTAACGGGTGTTACTGAAAACACAAAAAATAAACGGCCTGTGTGGTGTTTACTGGAGACTAGGCCTACAGCACCCTGCATAAATACGTCATAGTACGAAATATGTCTCAGACTGACAATAAATTTAGCCTGAAACTGATCCTAAGTTATTAACTTACGTATTGAGGAAAAGGGGACTCGATATGAACCAAATACGAATATCCAATTCTAGATTTCAATAAGTCCGAAAAAATGTCCCGTTCGACGAAATTACGGGAATTATTAACACTTAGAAATTACTGTTTTACCATTGAGAGAGAAGTGTAACAATGTTGCTTCCAAAATTCATTTGCTAACAATTTTATTGCTTATAATCTAACAGCAGGATATCAAAGCTTCTTCCGTGTTCTTAGGCTGGGTTTGCACATTTACTGAACTTTCTATCGTGATTTGGTTTCTTTGTTTCAGACTGCGACAACGAAGTATTGAACGTGCAATGGACCTAACAGACAGCTTCACGTGGGAAGACCTGCCGACTACAGACGCTGGCACCGGACACTTGACAGCGGCAGGGTGGATTCCGCGGTTTAACATGTTCAGTTTGCGTGCAGCTATTGCAATATTATGCTTTCATTCCGCCCAGTCAACAACCCGCATCGTGAGGAACCACGAAACATTATTCATTTCGTGGTATCCTTTCAACTGGTCTATTTCACCATTCTATGAATTGGTTATCACCTCACAGGTAAGAAATGTATTCAATTAAAAGGCACAAAATTTAACAGTCTGACACTACCGATATACAATATTTCCTTCAACATTTATTCCTATTTTTATTTCCTGTTTTTGACGAAACACTAATTTGTCAGACTAGAGAGTGGTGAATTGTGGGACTCCTGATGATTAGGAATTTGACAATTTGGAAGGAAGTTTTTGTGTCCTGTTCTCAATGCCATCCCAGAATTCGGAATGATGAAGTAAAACAGTAAAATGTGATACTGTACCAGCCAGTGTCTCGGCAAGATCCTTTTGAATGCAAATCTACACAGCTACGGCAGTGCAAAGTGCTGTAGTAATATTACAGCTAATCTTGCATCAATTATGACTGGTCGCTGGAGGTACACGTGACAGCAAATATCATGTAAAATACAAGGCCTCCGCGGGATATGCAAAATCATAATTGCTTTCAAAACACTTTGAAATGAACATCTTTACAGTACATTTCTAAATGTTTCCGCTAACATCCGTTCCATTGCTACATCAAACGCCACATCAAGCATCAGCTGATCTGTTCCACACACCGCAACAGCAGACAAGCTACTAAAACAGGGTGAGGCGCACTGAGATTTCAATAAAGCGACATAATTTGCTTTTCGGAAAAAATACATCTGTAGTTTGATAGTTTCGTCCGCGATATTAAGTTAATTTGTAAATATCTAGCGTGTGTCTGAGATAGAATTTCACCTTCAGCAGGTCGATTGTATCTGCTGCCATCTGGCGATTTGCTGCGCATAGTAGGTACTGTAAAAGTATAATAAAACACAAGTTAGTGAAACTAAACCAGCAATTCTGATGATCAAATCACTTTAAGTGCAAGAAAATACTGCATTCCCCATACTATGACCTTTAATGGAAGACATCAAACTTAATTCTATCTTAGCAAAATATTTAGAACAAATTTTGAATACCAAGTAAGACTTCTTCTTCATATACGCATAATTGTTTCTTTGCGTCGTGTTCACGTATTCATATCTCGATACACGATTTCTGTTTTCGGCAGATTCTAGTGTAATTATATTTGTGAATGAATACCGACAAAAAAGATATCACAAAAAACTCCTCAAGGTGATTTCGTTTAAAGTCCAGACCCTTCCAAACACAACTCAATTAAAACATAACGCCGCTTCCGATTGGTTGTGATTTTAAGTTTCACATACGGAATGCAGTCGTTGTAGAGGTAGAAACGCAGCATAAGACACCAAAAAAATGCTCGTATGTACAAAAGCCTCAACAGATTGAATTAAACTTACCATCCATCAAACGTGTAATTATTCATTTCGTTGCAGTGTTTTACATCAGTACTAAATTTAGCTATAACCTCCTGTTTCCCGTTTCTGTGCGCTATATTGATCGCCGTGGCCTGTACTCAGTTCGACAAGCTAAAGGCAGCCGTATTGGATATCAGACAGGAACACATCACGCCTTACCACGGGCAGGAAGATGAACAGGTTCATACAGCTGCAGACTGTGACTTGCAAGCTAAGTTAAATGCGTGCATTCGACACCATCAGGAAGTAATGGCGTAAGTACATATGGAATAAAGAAACATAATATTTGAACTCCACTTACGAAAGAAGTACGTGTTTAAAATCTCGATATTAATTCGCATTCCAGAAAATAAAACAGAAACCATCATGAGATCAGTCTGTCTAAAATTGCACATCATATGTACAAGAAATATGGTCTAAACTCACACAATTAAAATGCAGTGAAAACCCCTTTACAAAAGTTCTTCTCCAGTAACTTAATTATGCCTCTCCTTCTCATATACAGGTACGTACAGAGCCTGGAAGACGCGCTGAATGTCCCTCTGTGTGGCCACTTTCTGATTTTACTGGCCACAATGTGCTTCGCTGCTTTTTCCGTAGTCACGGTGCAGTATAAGAACTGTTGCATGATGTAGCAAGAGAAGATACTGACTGTTGAAATGTGACGCCGTGTAGTCTGGTGGACATAATCAAAATCATAATGAAAACCCACCCTTACCATAACTCTAATATAAAGTATATATATTCACAGTAACAAAATTCAAAGGCAAGCGTACTGGGAAAAACAACTGGAGGGAAAGAGACATGGAATGAGCTTTACAAAAATTTCATATCAAAGATTCACACATGCGGAAATGACGAGAATAAAAGACAGAAGCCATATAACACTAATTTTGATGGTTGGGGCAATTGAGAGCACTTTACCAATGACATGGAGGCACAGTTATTTAGGCACTTCAAGGAACTAGACGGTATTTTTGCTTTTCAAATATGTAATTAATTAATGGGTATGATTTGGCAGAAAATATGCAGGTTTTTAACAGACTCAATAACAAAAACCGATTTGCTAGAAAATATTTCCATTACGAATTCACGTGCATCCTCAGATTTTGCACGTGAAATGCTGATTCCACAAGCCTGAACAATCTGGTGTTTGACTGGGACAACTTTACACAGCAAAGAACATTTTAAAATTACGTCCACATCAGATAACTTTTGTACAAAAACTCACTAATCCTGATACAGGTAGTTTATGATTACCGACAAATCGAGTTATAGATGAAGAGGAACCAGGAGGGGCAGAAGTGGGTCAGCCTGGGACTGTGAAAATTTGGC
Organism: Coptotermes formosanus; assembly: GCA_013340265.1. Taxonomy (NCBI): domain Eukaryota; kingdom Metazoa; phylum Arthropoda; class Insecta; order Blattodea; family Rhinotermitidae; genus Coptotermes; species Coptotermes formosanus. The sequence continues at coordinate 62,246 of BLKM01000051.1, forward strand.
ACGGTGATGCAAGGTGGCTTTTTGAAACGTAATTGTTTTAAAAGTAAGGAGACACAAACTCTTTCATTGCCTATTAAAACGATTAAGAAGTATTTGTTGGGGCAGAGCGGATGCTTTAAAATAAAAAGTAAGATTAGATTAGTACATGCAAAAGAGATAACACCATGGATATTTCGGTTCTTATGCACGATATATACGCCGGTGAGACAAGGATAAGATGACTTTACCTATTCCCAGGCATCCTATCAGCACAATTCGATGTAGTTTGATGAGGTAATTGAAGGGTTATGTGACCGGGTTACAAAACAATAGGCGTCGTTAAGTACATGGGAAATTGTGGGTTCCGTTACGGTTCGGAATGGATAACCCTAGAGAGAGAAAATAGTACTACTTTGGTATCCTAACAAAAGAAATGATTTGGTGAAATCTGCAGTCTTACGTGTTTAAAAAATTATTGAATAAAAATGATCCGTCATGGTTAAACTAGCAATTTCAGATTATAAGATCGAGTAAGATGTAACATGTAAGATTCTGCAGAATTTTAGACTGGTGTATAAAAACGATTACAGCATCGGTACAAACTTGCAGTTTTATTAATAACATTACTTAAACAGGAAACAAAGAAGAAAGAGACATTAAAATTTTACTGAGTGTGAGATGAGAATTTCAAAATCTGACGTCATAAATACCGGGACTACAAGACTTGGAGAGATATTACATCATTGGTAAAGCTGGCTGGTGCGTTGAAATGACTAAGTGACATTGTTTATAAAGCCGGATATGAAGGCTGCAGTTGTGACAGCCGTTAAACTCTCCGTATAAATTGTTTCAACTGGCGAATGTAACTATGAAGTGGTGATAGTGGTGCTGTGATTATTTTCTTCAATTCAATGGCAAAATCCGTGCATGATGGAATTGGTAATAATGCTGTGTTATTTCACGGTGGCGAAGCATGGCAGCATTTAGGCGGGTATATCAAAACACAAAGCAATAGTTCGTGGAGTTAAAGAAATTCACATAAATTACATCAATATCCTCTTCACTAAATTAATTTTCGAGTCTGTTATGCAGATCCATCAAAGAGAATTATCAGCCCCTCTCTTTTTTCATGCAAGTATCAACACGGACCTTTCTCAGTAACTGACACTTAACTCTATTTTCAAGAGCTGCTAGATGAAGGTAAGACCTAAGCTGCTTCGCGCATGAAAATGCTAGAGCGCACACGAGTAGCGGGTCGCTGCTGGCATTATGAAACTTGGTTGATGAACGAATATTCCATCAGTGGCCTCCGAATTCTCCATATCTAGCCCCGTGTCACTGGGGATTGCCGGGCGTGTGTAACGATACATTTAACGTCAAAAATCAGGGAGTCACTTGCTAAATTTCGCAAAATGTGTTTGTCAAGTATATTGTAAATTGTTAACGATATGTGAAGCCTGCGTGCAAGCAGAGGTCAAT
>BLKM01000052.1:0-23794 GCA_013340265.1 Coptotermes formosanus
TCGACGCTGCGTAATGCCCCAGAAGAGCGAAGATCTCAGAAATAAACTTGCTTGATCAAAAAGATATTTCAAGTTGTCGAAATCTTCGCTTGACATTCTAAAAGAATTCTTGACACTCGATCGCAGATCTCCTCTTAATCCAATAACATCATTCCGCAAATCGATTAATAGATCGTCACAGTCGTGTACTTCCGTTTGCTCTATGTTAGCGTCACCCAAGAACGCCTCATGTTTTTTTTTCTTTTGGTGTTTGCGATGCGAGGAATATAAAGCCAGCCGCAGCCATGCATATCCTCATCTTCTTCATTCACCCTCAAGCGCCACATGATGTATTCACTTAACTGCAGCTGTTCATTGAATGTGGGCATATAGAAATTTTCTGCGTATTGTCGAATGTATGTGGACAGTAGTTTCGCTTTTGTTTCTGATTTGTTTGTGTCGGTTTACCGTGGACCGGGCTTCATTGAATGCAGGTGGGGTCGCAGTTCAAAATGCCAACGCTGCTGCAGCTGCTATGAAAATCCGCCTTTATCTGACTGGGTGCAAAACGCTGTTTGCCGTGTCGTGTTACACTGACTGACGTGTCTGCAAGAACAGACAATAACATGGTTAACACCGAGACCCAACAGACAAAGATGTATTCGCAGCAGCAAGAAATAAAGGTGGGAAACTTCGTCCAGAACAAGGAGGAGGAGAAACGGGAGAAGTGACAGTTCCCGCTGTAAGTGACGCTCACGACGCCATAAGCGTTTTGAACCGCTTCTGTGAAGTCAGAGCAAGGAAAAACGAAATTGTGTCACTAAGTACGAATGTTAAAGAGCTTTTAGTAAATAGTTACTGGACAAGCCTCATAATAAGAGGCGAGTGTCGCGGACTACTTCAGACTGACTTCAGACTGTGATTGCTTACTGCGTGTTCTGTACGGGTAGCTAATGGTTTTTTTTATGTAAACCTGTGTATGTAAGTTGAGAATATAGAACAGTAATTTTTTATCTTCCTATATTTTAATTCAAATTAATGTATTTTGTTACCACGAAACTATATGCAAATTTAGATTATAGTAACTTTTGTTCTTCCTAAATTTTAACTTTCAGCTACAGTATTTTCTTACCACGAAGCTATATGCAAATGTAGGTCATATTAGAGCAATTGCTGCTGTTCCTAAATTGTAAATGTAATTGTAATTTAATATATTTTTTGCAGTTTATATGGAAATTTACGATTATGATACAGTAACTTTATTATATGTAAATTGTAATGGTATTTAAATTTAAAAAAGCCATAGCATAAACTTTAACTATTACAACAACAGGCTTGTATTTTGCCTTAAAATGTTTCTCCTCCTCCATTTCTACCATACACCTCGCTTGGAGCGACACAAAGTGTTCTGTACCTGTGATGAAGTTGTAACAGAGTTAGACTATATTTTATGGATATAACTTTATGAATGTTTTTATTATATTATTTTCGACGCGTCTGTATTGTTTTGATTATCTTCTTGTTGCGGTGTTGACTATGTTTATCTGTAGTCGTCTCATTGCCAACACCTCATGCTGACGACGCATGTAATAATAGCTGAGAGCAAGTTGTGCCGGCTGACAGTATTAATATGGATCTCAAGGAAATGGCATGGTGGGGTGGGAATGCACTGAATTGATCTGGCTTAGGATACTGAGAAGTGGCGAGCTGTTTAAATAAGCTAATGAACTTCCGAGTTCCATAAAATGTGCCGAGTTTCTCAGCTAGCTGAGGAAATCTTAGGTTATCAAGTATGACACCACTTCATTTAGAGGGTTTGTTACTTGGTTGGTAGGTTGGTTGGTTGGTTGGTTGGTAGCTTAGTCAGTCAGTCAGTCAGTCAGTTAGTTAGTTAGCTAGCTAGCTAGCTACCTAGGTCAGAATAGCTAGCTACCTAGCGATTCTGAGTTCTCACATCACAGATTCCAAAATCTATCCATTTGCAATTGCCTCAGTTTCTCCATACAACTGTCAAAATGTGAAGTCACATGTAACGTTCCAAATATGCTGTGGTAAAGACAAGCCAGTGTTTGCTGTAAGTGACTGCTTCTTTAATAGTTATATATTCAAGTTACTCCCCATACCTGGAGGCCGTTGCTTCTGATCTGCACCTCATGACATGCCATGCAGTGCCAACATTGTATTTTCTCTTTTTCTGAGGTACGTTTGTACTGCACAATTTTCTGACAAATGGCTGATTTTCTTTTCATTACAGTGACAAATCTTCTCATTTACATTTCCTGTTTTCATGTGATACTATTAGCAAGACCAGTCAAGGTCACACCCTCCATTTATTCATTTTGATTAGGGTTCAGAAGCAACTGCATTTCATTCTCACTGCTGGCATGACCTCAAACAGTGCCACTGTGACAGCAAGCATTAAAATGTACCTCAGACATGAAACAGCTGACCTAACTGCAGTGAAAACTGTTAATGAATGACGTTTATTGTACATTATATATTTGTTCAAAACAAATATTTTTACAAATATTTAATGTGGGATGTAAATATTTCTTAACAGTTGGGTACAGGAACATGACAATAAGATACTGCACGTACATACCCCAGCACGCTGCAGTGGGCTGATGTAATGACCCAACACAATTGACAGTCTAGTTAAATAACAGCAACGGAAACTGGTATGTGACATCATTTATATACACCAACATATGTACACACAAAATTATAAGTTACCCAAAAACATAACCCTCTTACATGTTTCCGGTGATAAATCCCTATCCTTGGGAGATATCAAGACAAAGGGATGCGTAATAGCCATACATCAGTTTCACATATACAATGGAAAAATGTCAAAATATATAAAAGCGGGTGTAAATATAATAATATAGTAATATATGATTTGTGTCGTGTGGTTACAGAAGCAGAGGCCATCGACCTGTCGAGAATGAGTGGCCCTGTTAACTCGCCCCAGCGCGAGTCTTTGGATGGTGGTATGTGTGAACGTGATTCTAGCTCAGACTGTGTCATATCTTTTGTGTTTGATTGGCTTTCATCTGATGTCATCCATGTGGGATCTATTGTAGTCAAAATGGCACTGGTACTGGCTTCCAATGCAGGACTTTGGTTTTCCCTGTTAAATGTCATTTCCCCTGTGCTGGATATGCATTGATTAATTACTTAATTCATCTATTCATTTATCTGTCACTGACACTTCTTAACATACCAATTGACAGCATCAAGAATACTGCACTTAGAAACATTGTATCGCACATACTTTGCCTGCTGTGTGTGTGTGCGCGAGTTATATTCGTGCACACATTTCTCATTACTTGTCGTATATACTGAGATTCATAACCCATCAGATGACGTAGGAAGAAAAGATTTTTTTACAGCACAAGAAAATTTTTAGAAAATGAAAGCATGAGTTTGACATAAGAGACATATGAGCTGTTAATGCATCTTTATATTTCTGTCTACAAGTTGCAGGGAACACTCCTGTAACCCTTCGTGGCTTCAGTACAAAGTACAGACCTTCAACCTTTCATAGTCCGCCATCCCTGTTGCTTGTTATGGCCACGAATGCATGTAAGGTTACTATAAATTAAAATTCTTCTCACTGTGGGCATGCACTGAATTGATCTGGCTTAGGATACTGAGAAGTGGCGAGCTGTTGTGAATAAGCTAATGAAGCTTTGGGTTCCATAAAATGTGGAGAGTTTCCCAATTATCTCAGAAAGTGTTAGCTTATCAAGAATGACATGGCTTCATTTGGTCGGTCGGTCGGTCGGTTTGGTTTCGGTGGTTGGCTAGTGAGTCAGTCAATCAATGAGTGAGTGAGTTGGATGGGTAGTTGGTTGCTTGGTTACTCAGTCAGTCAGTAAGTAAGTAAGTTAGTTAGTTAGTTAGTTAGTTAGTTATATAGTTAGTTAGTTAGTTAGTTTGTTTGTTTGTTTGTTTGTTTGTTTGTTTGCTCAGAGTTCTGACATCCGAGATTCCAAAATCTATCCATTTGCAGTTGCCTCAGTTTCTCCAAACAACTGTCGAAATGCGAAGTCACATGTAACATTTCAGATATGCTGTGGTAAAGACCACCCAGTGTTTGCTGTAACTGACAGATTTTTTAATAGTTATATATTCAAGTTACTCCCCATACCTGGAGGCCGTTACTTCTGATCTGCACCTCATGACATGCCATGCAGTGCCAACATTGCATTTTCTCTTTTTCTGAGGTACATTTGTACTGCACAATTTTCTGACAAATGGCTGATTTTCTTTTCATTACAGTGACAAATCTTCTCATTTACGTTTCCTGTTTTCATGTGATACTATTAGCAAGACCGGTCAAGGTCACACCTTCCATTTATTCATTTTGATTAGGGTTCAGAAGCAACTGCATTTCATTCTCACTGTTGGCATGACCTCAAACAGTGCCACTGTGACAGCAAGCATTAAAATGTACCTCAGACATGAAACAGCTGACCTAACTGCAGTGAAAACTGTTAATGAATGACATTTATTGTACATTATATATTTGTTCAAAACAAATATTTTTACAAGTATTTAATGTGGGATGTAAATATTTCTTAACAGTTGGGTACAGGAACATGACAATTAGATACTGCACGTACATACCCCAGCATGCTGCAGTGGGCTGATGTAATGACCCAACACAATTGAGAGTGTAGTTAAATAACAGCAACGGAAACTGATATGTGACATCATTTATATACACCAACATATGTACACACAAAATTATAAGTTACCCATAAACATAACCCTCTTACATGTTTCCGGTGATAAATCCCTATCCTCGGGAGATGTCAAGACAAAGGGATGCATAATAGCCATACATCAGTTTCACATATACAATGGAAAAATGATAAAATATATAAAAGCAGGTGTAAATATAATAATATAGTAATATAAGATTTGTGCCATGTGTGGTTGCAGACGCATTGGCCGGAGACATGGCTGAATTGAGTATCTGTGTTGAACCAGCCTACCTTGAGCCGCTGAATAATGGTATGTGTGAACGTGATTGTAGCTCAGACTGTGTCATATCTTTTGTGTTTGATTGGCTTTCATCTGATGTCGTCCATGCGGGATTTATTGTAGGCAAAATGGCACTGCTTCCAAGGCAGGACTTTGGTTTTCCCTGTTAAATGTCATTTCCCCTGTGCTGGATATGCATTGAGTAATTACTTAATTCATCTATTCATTTATCTGCCACTGACACTTCTTAACTTACCAACTGACAGCATTAAGAATACTTCACTTAGAAACATTGTATCGCACATACTTTGCCTGCTGTGTGTGTGCGCGAGTTATATTCATGCACAAATTTCTCATTACTTGTCGTACATACTGAGATTCATAACCCATTCAGATGACATAGGAAGAAGAGAATTTTTTACAGCACAAGAGAATTTGTAGAAAATAAAAGCATGAGTTTGACATAAGAGACATACGAGCTGATAATGCATCTTTATATTTGTGTCTACAAGTTGCAGGGAACACTCTTGTAACCCTTCATGGCTTCAGTGCGAAGTACAGACTTTTCATGTTCCACCATCCTTGGTGCCTGTCATGGCCATGCATGCATGTAAGGTTACTCTAAATTAAAATTCTTCTCACTGTGGGCAGCAGTTGGAATTAAAACCCAACACGGTTGAAGGGTTATTCTGAAAAGTAGGGCACTGATCAGTACAGTTGAATACCCAGAACCCAGGCTAATGACTAATGGGAGGAGATGTGTGAGTAACTGAAAACATGCACAAACTTCACAGTATACATTTATGTTTTGAGAAATAATTTGTGGTGGTCAATTTGAATCTGAATTTGAATTTGAATTTATTTCACATACCACAGCTGCAGTCATGGGTACAACCCTGGATATAGAACATCATCGTAAAATCTATAAGCTCTATATAACATAGATCAGTCATATCAAAAACATACTCTAAAGCAGATACATTTGGGTTAATTCATACATTATTAATACAATATAAACATAGAATAAAATGTAATATAAGTAGAAATACAGTACAATTTATATGATTGATTAAATCCGTGGTACAAATACAGTCAGTTACAGGACAGGATTAAGTTTAAAATACATGTTACACAAATAGCGTAATAACCAACCAGTATGTCAGAATAAATATGCTGTTATTAAATACAAGATTTAAAAACTGTGTAAGTATAGAAACATGAATAGTCAAAATAAAATATACAGTTATTATTACCCTGCATGTGCTACTTTGTGACTTATTTAGACTCCCCCACACAGCAGTACCAATTTTCTTGCCAGCTGTAGTGTTACTGTATTTGATACCTCTCTGACAGGTGTATTGTTAATACTGCAATTGTTGAAACATGTCTGTTAAAAACTGTAATTATGTCACGCAGCAAGTGCATGCAGGACACCACTGATGGCGTAGTCTGACTGCATCTCTGATCCCTGTGTTAATATGCTGTTCTGTTTGCATGACTGGTCCACTGTGGAAATAGTGTATCAGTCATGGTGTTTGCTGCTGTGAATAGTGGCCGAACTCTGTAGATGATGAGAGGAAGTTATGTCATATGTGATCAGGTCATTAAATTTTATTTAATGTATGTGTTCCTGAAAACAGAGGCACAACCGGGAAACTGAAAGGGAGCAGGAGCAAGAAAGTGTGGGCCTCAGCATATAGTATTTCATTCAGTACTATGCTATATATTGTGTAGACATCTGGAATACAAGAAGTGGTTCAGAGCTGTGGTACAACAAAAACATGGTGGAAGGATAAAGCATGGACAGACTTAAAAAATGTACTATTCTGCAAACACTGAATGAATAAGGCCTGTGTGAAAACTAATGACTTAACAATGTAAGGATTAGTGCTTTTTCTAATTTGACCATTTTGACAGGGTGTCTCTGGCAGATGCCGCTACAGTCAGGTTCACACCTGAAACAATCTGCTGGTAAACAGAAGGCCCTAGCTGATAAAACTGATGCACTAAGTGTCAGGGTAGGGTCTCTACAAAAAACAAATTTTTCTGCACACCGTGATGGGAAGAAAGGCTGACCAAGCCTGGCATCAGTACTTAATGTAAAGCATTGCATAAAAAGGGTATGGTTTGACCATATCTTCTGTACCCTCCAAACTCTGTGTCCACCCTCCGCTACCTCCAAATGGGACAGAACAGCACAGAAAGTGAATGAAAGGCTAGTTAATAAGTGCCATCATATATACAAAATAAAGGGATGAATGTTTGATGCTGAAGGTGAATAATCTGAGTACAAATACAAGTATTTGTTATTGTACTGTGTTTAAATTGCAAAGACATAACAAGAAATACAAGTGAAGAATGACCATGTGACTGTAGTAAGGATGACAGTGATGTCTTCTGTAGTAGCACGGTCAATACAGTCACTGATGCAACACTGAAAAGGAAGAAATATAGTTTCTGCAGTTCACAGTCCCTTATCTGCAATTTTTAAATCTGAAAGGCTCTGAAAACCGAATTATTTGACTCATGTCACTCATGATGTGGGTGTGAGATGTCAGTTGTGTGTCAGTACTCCTACCAGCCACATGTACCTCTGCTGTTTGCTGATTTCTTCTGCTTTTTTGTTATTATGTGACTCTGACCTTAGTTGGACTGTAAAAATGTCAAAACGAGTTACAGATACCCCTATGTGTAACAATGAGAAGAAGATACGGAAGCATCTGTTATTACACATAGCGTAGAAAATGAAGTTATAGGAGATTCTTGATCATGGTGTGTCTGGAGGTGTCTCACTAAAGAGTATCTTTTGAGAAATACTATGAGATGTGACTTAAAGGACCAGAAAGACAAGTTGCTGCAGGTTTACAATGACACTGATGACCAAAAACTAATGAAAAATATGAAAATATTGCATAGGACAAAGAGTGAAATCTTGACCATGTATTGATTCAGGGGTTTCAACAATTTATCCCACTTAGGGTCAATATTTATATGTTTGCTGCAGAAATAGTAATGTGTTTGATTACAGAGTGCTGCCTCAGACCTTGCTGGGATGTTATGTAATGTACAATATACACACCATGTTACCTTCCTAAAATCTGAAAAAGTCTGAATTCTGAAACATGTCTGGCCGCAAGAGTTTTGGATAAGGGATTGTGCACCTGTATAACTATGCGTGTAGTTTGTAGACACTATGATCTTGAGGAGGAGGAGGAGGAGGATGAGGACACATTTTGTGAGTTCTGTATGTAATAAGTGGTTCTTCTTCCAGTTGTAGATAAAGGTTTGTATGGGAAATGTGTATCATGCTTAAGTAATTTTTATGAAGTAAAAGTCTGTGTATTTCATTACACTAATTTATGGAATTTAGCCAGTTTGTCTCACTTAAGTATTTAAATAGTTAAATGTATTCTTAATCTTACTACTATTCACTACTAGGTTGGCTACGGGAATTTGCGAGAGCGGAAAAGAACACACGCATCAAATATGTGTATTACTGGACGCCCATGGGAAACCAAGTGCAGTCTAAGAAGGAATTGGCCCTTTTTTGTAAGTATGGCATGTTCTAGAATATTCCTGAGTTCTGCTAAATATTATTCAATTATCACATCATTTACAAGATGGAAGGAGAAACAATAAATGGTTACAGAGAATAACTTATGTATATCCAGTTACAGGTATCATCGCTGAATTTGATGTGTAATAAGGATAATGAAATATGCTAACTCTTTGGTCATAAATGGTCTGCTGTTGAACTTGCAGTTATTGCATCTACTTAGGCACAAATCTCTAATAATATTTGTTGAAATATTTATAGTTTTTTTATCCGCAAAGTGTGGCATACCCTGTGGAAGCCAAACATTATTTATATACGTTCCCTGAAGAATATCATAATAAAATTTATCTTGTTTGCCTAAATATGAGGTGGTGTCCATTTAAAAAATGTATTCAAGAAAACGCAACTACATTTCCCAAATTTACTTCCATTTCCTATTTGTACATAGTCACTATTTATTATAAATCTGATATAACTGCCTTCTCTCCTTCCTGCTATGAATGGCAGTGCTACATATCATAAAATCCTTAAGTATGTTGCATTAATGGTGATGCCAGTATTCACCGCATGACGTATTCTGCATCCTGAGTATAGACATCTAACCGACCGGTTTTCCAGATGTTAAAATGTATAATTCTCTTTTTATGTTTGTGTCTAAAATTTAGTTCTTGCACCAATCTTTGCATTTGATGTCACTGTACTCCCAACTGCAAAATTTGACAGTCATTGCAGAATGTTGTATGGCTATGAATATATTCTCTCACAAGGACTGTGTGTAAAATAATGTTTAATGTTTCCTTTTCAGTACCTTTGTATGGTCTAGAACATAGAAACTTCACCTTTGTGGAGGATGAATTGGGGTTAGGTGACTCCAATAAAGAAATCGTAACAATTAAAAGGCCAGGGCGTCACAGAAAAGTGAGTTTAAATTTCACACCATGTACAGAATGCACCTGTTTCAATTGCAGTTATTGCTACAAAATTTGTGGTATGTTGGTGCTTAGTGTTTCTTTTTTTAGTTTCTGTATCACTTTTCCAAAAATGTGTACTTACATACATATGCACATACATACACAGAAATACACATGTACATATATGCACATGTACATACCTACACACACACACACACACACACGCGCGCGCTCGCACACGCACACACACACGCACACAGAGAGAGAGAGAGGTAGTAGTATTACCGTCTTTTTTCCTCAATTTGCCCGACTTTTCCTGTATGTGCTAAGCAGAATGTACTAGCTCACGTTTCACATGCTCTATCTCAGGGAATATTTAATGTGTAGGCTCCTAAGTTGTTTTTTAAGTCTAACCAGTCTTATAATAGGAATAATTTTAATGTCAATTTATTTATGTATGTATACATTTATATGCACTTAGTTGACTGCAGTCTGTTATCACACAGCACGTGGGTACCTCCGTCTTAGCCGGCACGTCGAGCACTTGCTCCTCCACAGCTCACTTCCAAAACGCATCTGTCCTACCTTACCACCGGACAACAATACAGCAAGTCCCCTACTGTGGTACAGTAGGATCCCTGGCAGTAAATTTTGGTCAGCCAAAGCAAGGTTTTCCCACAGCACAAAATACGGTGTTTATCTCTCAAAACATCCCATCATAAAAAGGCTCAGGAGAAGGAAGATACGGGTTACAGAAGCATACCAAAGCTGCTCCAAAAGTGTGGAGGCATAAGGGTGGTGTGACTCTGGTTATTCACTTATTACAAAAGAGGAAACAAAAACCATTAAAGAAAGCACACAAAATCATGTTATACCAAAGGCAATTGTACACACTAAGAAAAGAGAAAAATACTTAATCAGAGAAAAATTCTGCATTAAAGAATGATTCCTTTTTGAACTTCTGATAAAACCATGTATTATTTCATCATAAACTGACATGTACCAACTAATGCACTACTAAATTTATTCTTAACCTTTATCAATAATCACCGACATACGTTTCAACGACACGTGTCTTCATCCTCAGGGGCATCACTGATGTGATGTCCACTCAAGTATCCATATGGTAAGGCACTAGATTATTCACACTCACTAAATCTTATAGCCACTGTGTTAAAACACTGACTTCGTGTAATCGCTGTACACATAGATATTTTAGTACTCATAGAATTATGATTATTTTTAAAGGTTAACAATAAATTTAATGGTGCATTAGTTGGTAGGTGTCAGTTTATGATTGCTTTGTTCATCATGGGCCCTAGGTAAAAGGCAAATTAGCCCCTAAATATAAACTAGAAGGACTGCCACAGCTGAGACAATATTCACAGTTTGTAATCCTCACCAAATATTATTGAGTTGCTCAAACCAAGGAGGAGGTCAGTGGGGCATGTGGCATGTACGGGGTTGAAGTTCATGCAGAATATTTAGAAGGAAACCTGAGGAAAGGCATACAGTGTTTTCACAGGGAAGCCTGAGGAGACCACTTGGAAGACCTAGATGAAGATGAATATAATATTAAAATGGATCTTCAAGAAATAGGATGGGAGGGCAGTGACTGGATTCATCTGGCTCCAGGGTAGGGGCAGCTGGTGGGGTTTTCTGAACATGGTAATGAATATTCTAATCCCATAAAGTGCAGAAAAATTCCTGAGTAGATGAGGAACTGTAAGCTTGTCAAGCAGGACTCTGTTCCATGGAGTTAGTCAGCCAGCCAGTCAGTTTGTTTGTCTGACAGTGAGTTGAGACAGAGTTACAGGTCAATTTTGTTTATGTATGAAGTGCAGTAGGTCAGTAAAGATGCAGAAGGTGCATGCTTCAGTTGTTGGACCGAAAAAACCGGTTAACTGTAGCTGTTAGTAGTTTTTAATGAGGAGGGCAAGTTTGGTTTTCAGTGCTGAGTTTCTCAAACCTGTGCTTTATTTGCAAGACAGCCACTCTGATTCCACACTCCATATTTATTTCCTCTTTGTAGTGGCAACTACTGCAGACATGTAAGTGGGATGTTGTAGAGGGAAGCGGTATATAATTCTTTGTACTGAGCTTTTACTCTCTAAAATTCAGGATGGGGAATATTTGGGATTTTAATTTTCAGAAATATGTCAGACATCACTGTATGGCTGCTGTTTAGCAGTAGTGAATGTAGTAGATTTCAGGTTAGTCTAGATACCCTATTCAGACATGATTTCCCATTTCCAGGCAGAAAACCGAATTATGAAGTGTCTTCTGTAATAGTTTGTAAAAGACACTTCTGTCGGAACAAATGATCTGCAGTTGCTCGGTCTGTGACTACACGTGGCTACTGTGGTAGAATTTATGAGCCTTATCTTGAAATTTGGCGAAAGAAGCAAACGACGTATTTTTGCATAGAAGGTACCACGGAAGCAGGAAGCAGTATTGGGCAGAGTTGTGACATGATGGCAATCTTGTCGGAAGTTAAACTTGATTTAAAATCTGTGTTTGAAGGAAAAGTGGTTCAGACTGTATTTAGTCCTGATGTGTGTTTACACGCAGTCCGCAGTAATTTCCTGGAAAGTGTGAGATTGTGTGTTGTGTGCGTGCGTATGTGTGTGTGAGTGGGAGGTAATCGAATAAACCATTGTGTTGTTTGAAACACAGAATTCTTTGCAGAACTCTTTGACGCAGATTGTGAACAGGTTTTCTTTGGAAAGGAACCTTTGAAGCTCATAGATTATTGATTGTCTTAGTAAAAGGTTAACGTAAAGTTCACCCTATAAGAGGCCACGAAGGTCCAGAGGGGGAGTCGAGGTATAGCTGTACTCTTTCTTTAATCTTGGTGCTAGATGTTTAGGCGGTTGATGCCATGCTCCAGCCAGTTTACCTCCTGGAATAAGCCAGTACCCATTATATAGAAGGCTGGGCGAGTCCCAGGGCTGGTCTGTACAGGTGCAGGTCTTGCCTGCACCAGGATTTGATCCCTGGCCTGTCTAGCCCGTAATGAGTCACTATACCAGCTTCACTATCTTGGTCTACTGGCATCAATGCTCAATTGTATCTGTGTTGAATTGTAATGATGTGGGTTCAATAATGTTTAGACGTAACTGTGTATTTTTGCAGCCATGGACACAGCGGGAGCCACGAAAAGCAGCAGAGGCAGGAAGGGCAGCAATAAAAGCAGCAAGTAAAATAGTAACAGACGCAGAACCACTAGCAGCAACAGAACGAAGAAAAGCAGGAAATTTAGCAGCAACAGCAGTAAAACTAGCAGCAGCAGCTACAAAAGTAACAGAAATTGCAGTTAAAGTCCTAGTATCAGCACCAACAGCAGTGAATAAAACATCAGCAAAAGCAGCAGCAGCAGAAGCAGAAGAAGAAAAAGCAGCAGCAGAAGCAGAAGTAGCAGCAGCAGCAAGAGCATTAGAATTACCAAGATATAATGCAAGAGCCACAGAAAACGCAGAACCAGTAGCAGCAGCTGGAGTAACAGAAGCAGAAGCACAAGTAGAAACAGTATTAACATATGCAAAATTAACAGTACCAGAGGCAGAAAGAGCAACAGGTTTTGCATATGAAGCAGCAGAAGCAATGGCAACAGAAACTGCAAAAGAACCAGCTTCAGCAGCACCACAGAGAGTAATTATATTAATAGCTGCAGCTGCTGCAGCAGCAGCAGCTACAGCAGTATATGCAGCTGCAGCAGAAGCAGCAGCAAGTGCAGAAGCACCAAAATTGTAAGAAGGGCAGCAGAAGGACGTACACGAAACCACAGCATCAGTGTCATCACATGACTGATCTCATGTTTCATCTTCTATTTTCAATTTCAATTTCAATTTCAATTTATTCACATTCATGTTTATCCAAAGAGGTTAGAAAACCAATAGATATAGGACAAGTCAAAAACAAGTGTACATACAAATATAAATTACAACGCAACAACAAATGAGTTACAATGAACACATAACTACAACCGATATAGGACAAGATTAAGTACGAAATGTATGATTATTTTTTTTATTTTTGCAATTTATATACAAGGTTAGAAATATAAACATAAACATGTTTGTATGCTAAAAACACATTTGTCAGGCTAAAACAGTAACCCACCTAACAAGTGTGGGTTACTGTATGCTGCTACTGTGAAATCACAACAACAGTAAACACATTAACGTCAGTCTTTATTCTCGTCACTATGTACAGTATGATTGCTATATACAGTTGTCCGTGTCGGACGTATTTACACGTGTTTCTCCTCTGATACTGTGGCGGCGAAGGGCCGCGTTAGTGACGTCCGGCAAATGTTACTCCTGAGAAGAAACGGTGTCACTGAAGCAGTGCAGTGAGAGCGTGTTGTGTACAATGTCAGCCGGTTGTGCGGAGCAGGCTGCGCGGTGGAGAGCCTGGGACAGCTCTGTGGTGCCGAGCAGCGTGTGCTGGTAGACACTGCGGCGCGTTCCGCAGGATGCGAGCTGTAGATGCTGCTAACAGGCCGAGTGGCGGATGATGCTCGGGAGCCAATCGTGGAGCCTCATAGCACGTTGAGTCTTGATATTGAACGCTGGGTCCGGAATACTGGAATGCACAATTTTTGGCTGGAAATGTAGCCTTTTATACCTGGCCGTCGCTGGGCTGCCCGTCTGCGATTGGCTGGCGTGAAGAGCCCAATATGCCCAATAAAGAAAATCCTTTTAAGATTTTTCATCAAAACATAAGTGGCCTGAAATACAAAACCAATGAATTAGTCTGCTCCTGTGGCTCAGATTATCCTCATATCTTATGTCTAACGGAGCATCATATGAAGGAGCATGAAATAGATACAGCATCTATTGAACATATAAATTAGGTGCCAAATTCTGCAGGAAAAACAAAAAGAATGGTGGTGTGAGCATCTTTGTGCATGAATCAGTCAAATTTTCAGATATACATCTTGAAAGATATAGTTCAGAACTAGATATTGAACTTTGTGCAATCAAATTAAACTTACTTTCACTTAATGTGATGATAATAAGCATTTATAGATCTCCTACAGGAAATTTTAAACATTTTTTAAATTGAAAACATCTTAAATTCATTATATAGAAATAATAATATGTGGAGACATAAATGTAAATTGCTTAGTCACATCCCCTAGAAGACAGCAATTGGACATACTTTGAAGCACATATAACTTGATTAACTCTGTTCAGTTCCCCACTCGTATTCTAAATGTTTCATCTGCTGCAATAGATAGTATATTAATAGATAAAATGAGAGCACATACCATATGCCCAATTGTAAATGGGCTGTCTGATCATGATGCCCAAGAAATACAGTTAGACATTACAGCTCCTCCAAAACAGAATTATACTAAAAAACAACATAGAAATTATAATAAGTATTCCATAGATGAATTTCTGATAAATCTAAGTCATGAAAACTGGGAGAATGTCTTCAATAGTAATGATGCCAATATCTCATTCAGTAATTTCTTAAACACATACTTGAGGATTTTTAACTCAAGTTTTATAAGTAAACCTTTAAGATGTAAAAATAATAATATAATAATACCCCCTGGATCACTAAAGGAATAAGAGTCTCCTGTAATCATAAAAAAGAACTGTATGTGCTAAGTAAGGAAATGAAAGATACTAAACTGACACTACACTATAAACAATACTGTAAGATATTAACCAAGGTTATTCTTACAGCTAAAAAAACTGTATTATGTCTCAAAGATTACAAAATCAGATAACAAAATGAAAACCGTTTGGGAAATTGTGAAAAAGGAGATGGGGAATAAAAACTGTAACCACAAAGTACAAGCCTTCGAAATTAATAATGTTACAGTTACTAGCCAAGATGCCATCGTTAATTCCTTCAATAATTATTTTGTATCAATAGCAGATAAAATAACTGAAAATTTGAAGAATAATATAGCTAACCATGATAACATAATGAATCCAATTAACCTTTTGAAAGAAAGTACCACAAATCGGTGTCCAACAATAAATTGGTCCTATACCTCGACTGCTGAAGTTAAGAGAATTATAAAATCCCTAAAAAGTAAAAACTCAAGTGGGAAAACATTCCAGTTAAAATACTCAAAATGAGTGTATCTTTCATTTTGTCTCCCCTAACATACATATGTAATGAACCACTATCAATGGGGAAATTCCCAGATCGATTGAAATACGCTATTGTAAGGCCAATACATAAGAAAGATAGTAAGCTGATGATTTCAAATTATAGATCCATTTCTATACTAACATCGTTCTCTAAAATATTTGAAAAGTTAATCTATACTAGGCTATATGACCACATATCTACTAATAATCTAATAACTAAAGAACAACATGGTTTCAGGTCTACTGCATCCACTCAAACGGCCTCATATGCTCTCTTAAATGAGATCTTAAAAAAGTATGAATAATAATTGTATTGTGGGTGGGGTTTTCTGTGACCTCGAGAAGGCCTTTGATTGTGTAAATCATAAAATTTTACTTAAAAAATTGGAAATTTATGGGATAACAGGAAAATTTCATGCTCTGATTGCATCCTACTTAAGTGGTAGATACCAAAAAGTAGTTCTAGAAGACATATCGTCTAATTGGGAGCCGAATAAATATGGGGTCCCTCAGGGTTCTATACTTGGCCCTCTCCTTTTTTTGTTATACATAAATGATTTACCTAACATGTTTCCAAAGATGACCACAGTCTTGTATGCTGATGATACCAGTATAATAATAAATGACAAAAATCCAGATGATTTTAAAGCCATTATGAATAGCACATATCAAAATTTAAATAATTGGTTTAAACAAAATTTGTTATCCTTGAATCATAAAAAAAACGCACTTTATACATTTTAATATAAAAAATACTAATACTATTGATATAAATACTGACCATATAAAAGAGCCCATATCAAAAGTACAACACATTAAATTTTTAGGCTTAATGTTAGATGATACATTGTCATGGAAACCCCATATAGAGAATTTAATATGTAAATTAAGTTCAGCGTGTTTTGCCATATGAACACTGCAGCCTGTTGTATCAGAAGCCACATTAAGGGCAGTCTATTTTTCTTATATACATTCAGTCTTGAGTTATGGTATAATCTTTTGGGCAAATTGTTCTGACAGTAATAAAATTTTTAAGCTTCAAAAAAGGGCAATAAGAATTATCACCGGGTCTAAAAGTAAGGCATTATGTAGGGAGCTGTTTAAGAAATTAAACATACTGCCACTATATTCACAATATATATTATCAATTTCAATATATGTTGCACAAAATAAGCATTTGTATGTTACAAATCAGGAAATACATATTATCAATACTAGATACAAAACCAATCTTCACCCACCAATTTCTAATACAACTAAGTATCAAAAAGGCCCATATTACTCTGGAATAAAGATCTTCAACGATTTGCCAGAAAACATAAAAAAACTATCAAACAACATAGTACGATTTCGGTCAGCCTTAAAAGGATTTCTTTATGCAAACTCATTTTATACTGTTGATGAGTTCTTTAATCGTGGTTGAATCTGTACTTGGTATGCATTGAGTTTTGTAATCCGTGTACATAATTTTTGTGCAATGTGTTGTATTTTGTTTTGTCTATGTCTTTACATGTATTACTGTATTTTGTCCTTGTATATATATCCAAGCATTATTTTTAATGTGATTATTATTTTACCTAATGATTTATTTTATTATATGTACGCTTTTTATTATATTTAGTGACTTGTTACCAAGAAGATTGGAGCACTTTTGAATATGTGACACATTCTATATCCAGTGGTTGTTATGACCTGTTGACTTGGATTGCTTGAAGATGAAATAAAGATAAAGAGCTTGTTGCAGTGGTGGGGAGACCGACTACTGCTGTACTGCGCGGAAAGGGCCGTTTTGCATTTGTGGGGATGTTCCCACACAAGTATGAAACAGACAGAAGCATCATACAAGATTTGCAACAGAAGCAGGATTTCTAGTTGAATAAAATCTTTAAAATTTTATGCTAACAGGAAACTATAAACTTAAAAAAACATACAAGTTCTATTCAAGACATAATCTACATACAACTTTGAACTATTCGCATGTGCCTAAAAACAAAAAAGTTATATTAGATCAATTAGTTTGTAAAAATTAGCTAAAATATATACCAGATAAGTTAGTTATTGTAATTGATACCAATATCAATCATTGTTTTATAGGCAAAATATTTTGAAGTGAGTAAAATTAACCCATAAGGAGAAATGATTTTAGCATTTTTTTATATCACGAGACAAATCTTTGATATTTCGAGGTAAGTGATTGAACATTTTGATTGCAAGGTGTGAAGTTCCATGAAAATCCCTCCAATGAAAGTAGAGATGCAGCCACAAAATTGTATTTTTATTCTTATTGACAGCAAGCTGAATATGGCTGTAGCTTATGAGGATCAAAACATATAGTACCTGAAGATGGAAAGAAGGAGTAACACTCAAATTAGATTATCACAGTCAATTAGTTTAATTAGAAATGAGACTGAGAATGAGGATTCAGATCACATCCAAACACTGTTCATATGCCATACATACGTACTTCATTCATTCATTACAAATATGTATGTTTACAAAGAAACACCTGTCAAGTAACAGTAGTGTTAATAGGTATAATATACACATGTATTTCATATGTTAGTACTTAAGACACTATAATACAATTAAAATTCTGTAGTATATAATTACAATGGAAAGTAACAGATAAAACTGATAACACTGCTGATTAACATTTATCAGTTGTTATAAAGTCTGCATTCATTATATAAAATGCTGAATGACAATAAAATTATAAAATTATAAAAATTAGATGACTTTTTATAATTTAAAAATTCGTCAACAGAATAGAATGAGTTGCTTGTAAAGAACTTCATCAAAGCTGATTTGAATTGCTTCTAGTCATGTGACAAGGATTTGATAAATAATGGTAAGTGATTAGAAATCTTAATTCCAGGGTAATAAGCTCCCTTTTGAAATAGTGTCAGATTTGACTGGGGAAAATGTGAGTGAAATTCCATGGCTTGTGTTTACGTTGCACACCTCAGAATTAAATGTAAGTACATTTTTATTCATGACAACAAACACAAAAATTGATAGTATGTACTGGGATTGCAGTTGTAGGACACTTAAGAATTTAAACAACTCTCAACAAGAATCTTGGTTACTAGAATTTGTCATACCTCTAATTATCCTTCTTTTTGAATTTTGAATAAATTATTGGTATGGGAAGAATTCCCCAGAAAATAATACCGTAGGTTATAATTGAATCAAAATAAGAAAAGTAAAACATTCTTAGAATTTCCGGGGATGAGAACAGTTTGATCAGTCTAATTGCAAAACAGGAATTATTTAGTTTAGGAATTAGTGAATCAATATGGTTTTTCCATGGTAGAGATCTATCAATAATCAATCCAAGAAACGTTATACTGAGACCACGTGTAATTTGTGTGTTTACATAACTAACTAGTATACCTAACGTGTGGCTATTTTTTCTTAAGAAATGCAAAAAATAAGTTTTATCATAATTTAAAGATAGCAGAATACTTTGGAACCAGACATTTGTCTTATTAATGCTCAGTTTAAATTTCATGGGATCAGCATCCGAAACAATTATACTGTTGTCGTCAGCAAATAAAATTAGTTTTGAAATATCAGATGTAAGTTCAGGAAGATTGTTAATATACAAGAGGAAAAATAAGGGTCTCAATATTGAACCCTGTCAGACACCATGCTTTGTTTGTTCCCATTCGGAGTAGACTTCATTAGAACTGTTATTTAATATTACTCTGTGGTATCTTTCCACTAAATAAGATCTCATCAGTTTGTTAGCTGCACCCCTAATACCATAAAATGACAGTTTTGATAATAAAATATCGTAATTCACGCAATCAAAGGCCTTCTTCGAATCACAAGAAACACCACCCGCTAATAATTTTCTGTTTGAGGCCAAAAGTATATCACTTAACAGATCATAAGCAGCTAGTGCTGTAGATGACTTTTTCTGAAGCCAAATTGCTCCTTGACCAATATGTTATTGTTATTTATATGATAATATAATCTATTTAAAATAACCTTTGCAAAGATTTTAGAAAATGACGTAAGTAAAGGGATTGGTCTATAATTGGACATATCAGTACTATCCTCTTTTTGAAGTAAAGGTCTTATTTCAGAAAATTTTAAACAAGAGGGGAATACACCAAAGGAGAATGCTTTGTTACATGTGTAAGTCAATGAAGAGGAAATGAATGGGATACTTGCTTTTAGAATTTTGGTTGATATTTCATCATATCCATGAGTATTCAAAGACTTCATAAGAATTACAAAAGTTTTGAGGAATGTAAGGAACGAAATTAGGTCTTGGGAGTTAGTGGAATTTTATGTACATATTTAATGACTTCTGCAACCAAAGGGCATTTGTCTTACTTTTTGCTGCATATTGAAACACTGAACTGAAACCAGCCAGCCATCCAATAAGTGTGTGTGTGCGTGGGTACATGTATATTGTTTTTAGTTTTAACAGAAGGCTGAATTGTGAACAGAACACAAAAGTGCTGACAGAAATGCATGCATGTGTGATGTCTTAGATACGTTTGTAGTGTTGGCGTGATGTTCAAAGTTGAAATATCGCAGATATTAGTTTGTGTGTAAACTTTCATAACAAAGACAGCCATTTGATGCAGAGATATGTAACTTGTTATGACTCCCCTGCTGCTGCTACCCTAAACAGACTCAAGCTACTGTTGTACAGACTGTGTCAATCGTTATGAAGTAAAGCAGCAGAGCATTAGAGTTTTGTATGGAAACCATGTAAGAAATGGAAGTAACATGGCCAAGACTTCGACATACTGCCAATTATGCAGCAGAAACAATATTTGTGCGTTAACATTCTGACATAATTTAATAGGTTATTTACCTGAACATATGAAAAATGATCCCACCCCTTCACAGTCTTCAATTTTCAGTAAAGTACTTATATGGGACATGTTTGACTTTATGTGCAATTACAAGTGACCGCTTATTTTTAATGTGATGAATTAGGAAAAAATCCTTTGTCTTATGTTTGGTAAATACAGTATATACATACATGTGTATATACCTGTTTGTTTGTGCCTTGATATGTTTTCACACCTCATGTACTGGAAACCATAATGAATTTGGATTGCCAACATATATATTATGCAATTTATCTTTTATGTGTGTTGGCAAACATGGCGAGTCTGTTGCAGAGTACACCTCAGAGCATAACCTTTTTGCATTGCTTGTTGTGCTTTTTATGTATGTTGATAGCTATGACTGAAGTTCATGTCACTTTCTGCATTGGCAACCCTGGTGCAGCTTGGTTGGTTTGAATTATGTAACATGTAAGAAGAGAAGATTTCAGAAAGGTGTGAGAAGAAAGGATGGCACTGATGAAGGTATATGTTCAGACCACATTAGCTCCTTAACTTATTAACACTGTGTTTGTTAAGGAAATATCGAGTATTTTGAAGTGTTAATGAATGAAGGTCATTCTCATATGAGTCAGTGGTTTGCTGCTTATAATTTGGTTCTGAATCTACACTAAAAAACGATGAAATTTATAATAAAAATTTCAGCAGAAAGGGCATTAAGTATTGGATAAAAGGAAAAGTATATAGAATAAGTGGTAAACAAAAAAATCCTTGGTTTACAAATTGATAACCACCTAAATTGGAAGAATCATAGTGATCAAATGATTCCTGAGTTAAGTGGAACATGTTATGCAGTTAGGTCTATGTTCCATATCAGCAACATTAACATTTTTACTCTGATGATTCAGTTAGGAAGCATCGAAGAAAACCTGGCATTCACTGCGCGTGCACTACAAGCAGTACAAGTTTGGTCGAAATCGGTCTGTTATGAAGGACATTTTACTCGAGAGAGCAAAAGACTTTACGTCCGTATCTGCCCTCACATTGGGGCGGTGTGACCACATCAGCCGTAGCACTCCGTGTGCGTGCGCTACATGCAGAGGAAGATTTGTCGAACTCGGAATGTAATGAAGAGCATTTTACTTGTGATAACGAAAGAGTTTTTCGTCCGTATCTCCGCACGAATAGCAACGGGCTAACCGAAACGTCAGTCGTGGCACACCGTATACGAGCGCTACATACAGTGAAAGTTTGGCCGAAATCGGTCAAATGAAGGGCGGTACATTCCTGACACGGGGAAAGCTTTTCGCCCGTATCTTCCGTTGCTTTGTAACTGGGTGACAGAAACGTCAGATCTAGCACTCTGTCTACGTGCGCTACATACACAGAAAATTTGGTCGAAATCGGTCTATAATGGAGGGCACTTTACTCGTCACAGCGAAACAGTTTTTCTTCCGTATCTACCCATGCATTGCAACAGAGAGACCGAAACGTCAATCCTAGCACACCGAGTACTTGCGCTACATGCAGAGGAAATTTGGTCGAAAGCCGTCTGCAATAAAAGGCACTTTACTCGTTGGAGGGAAACAGTTTTTCGTCCGTATTTCCCGAAGAATTGCAGCGGGGTGGCCGAAACTTCAGTCCCATCACTCCGTGTACGTGCGCTAAATACATAGGAAGTTTGGTTGAAATCGGTGTATAAGGAACGGCACTTTACACGTGACAGCGAAACAGTTTTTCTACCGTATCTACGCTCATATTGCAGAGGAGTGACGGATATGTCAGTGGTTGCATTCCGTGATTATGCGCTTTATACAGAGAAAGTCTGGTTGAAATTGGTCTGAAAGGAAGGGCAGTTTACACCTCAAACTTGCAGTTTTTCGCCAGTATCTCCTGTCGCTTTGCAACTGGGAGACCGAAACATCACACCTACCACTCCCTGTACGAGCGCTACATGCCGAGGAAGTTGGGACGAAATCGGTCTGTACTGAAGGCCACTTTACTTGGGCCACAGGATCAATTTTTCGTCCGTAATTCCCCTCGCATTGAAACGGGGTAACTGAAAAGTCAGTCCTAGCAATCCTTCTACGTGCCACAGAAGCAGTGGAAGTTTTGTCGAAATCGGTCCGCAATGAGAGACACATTACTCCTGACACCTAAAGAGTTTTTTTCCGTATCTACCCAGTCACTGCAACAGGGTGACCGAAACGTCAGACTTAGCACTCTGTCTACATGTGCTATATACACAGGAAGTATGGTCGAAATCAACTTGTAAAGAAGGGCACTTTACTCGTGAGAACAATTTTTACTCCGTATCTACCCACGTATTGCAACGGGGAGACCGAAACGTCAATCCTAGCACTACGACTACCTTTGCTATATACACAGGAAGTTTGGTCGAAATCACTCTGTAATGAAGGGCACTTTGCTCGAGACAACGAAACACTTTTCTTCCTTATCTACCCACGCATTTCAATCGGGAGACCGAAACGTCAGTCCTAGCACTCCGTCTACATGTTCGTATACACAGGAAGTTTGATCGAAATCACTCTGCAAGGAAGGGCACTTTACTCGTAAAAACCAAACACATTTTCTTCCTTACTGCAACTACAAATTGCAACGGGGAGAATAGAATGGAATAGAATACGTATCGGTGGAGGCCTTGCAGTCCCGAGGCACGTAGGCCTTACCGACCCTTTGCCCCATTCATAGGCCCTCAAATTGAGACTTGTAATGTCGTTAGGATCCATAAGGAAATGGATCCCAGATAAATATACCTGTGAGTGTCACCAGGGCTTCACACTCATGCAAATACAAGGGCTGTGGTTTCCTCTCCAGCTCCAATTTCAACGTGATGGCTTCGTGACATTGGTAACTCTGATTACTTCCTGTTTCATATCGACATTTCTCTGTCGTGCAACACTGTCTAGTATATACTTTAGAATATGTTAAATCTCTCAATTAATACAATTACACACCTTATAAATGTAATAACTTCTTACCTTTGCTCTCGCAATACAGTAGGATACGACATACCATAGGCTGTGGGGCAAATTATTTGAACTTGTGTGGTGTGGTTTTTTCCTGCAACGGTTTGAAGAAATTCAGACACTTTTAAATTATACGTAATCGTGGATTGAGCAATTAGATGTGGTAGCTAAAACCAGCAAATGCACATAAGTGTATAAAAGTATATTTTAACATAGTTAATATCTGCTACATGTTTTGGCCACTCATGTGACCATCCTGAAGGAGGTGCTTTAAAATGGATGGATACATCGAGATGTTACAGAAATTTGTGAACCAGTGCACAGATGTAAAATACTAGGTTTTAGAACTTAAGTCAGTAGTACCGAATATGCACTGGGAGAGCGCTGCAGTCGTCGCCGCCATTTCCAATCGTCGCTGCACGGCGTGTCTCATGGC
>BLKM01000052.1:30741-42114 GCA_013340265.1 Coptotermes formosanus
CTACAACTGCAATCCCAGTACATACTATCAATTTTTGTGTTTGTTGTCATGAATAAAAATGTACTTACATTTAATTCTGAGGTGTGCAACGTAAACACAAGCCATGGAATTTCACTCACATTTTCCCCAGTCAAATCTGACACTATTTCAAAAGGGAGCTTATTACCCTGGAATTAAGATTTCTAATCACTTACCATTATTTATCAAATCCTTGTCACATGACTAGAAGCAATTCAAATCAGCTTTGATGAAATTCCTTACAAACAGCTCATTCTATTCCGTTGAAGAATTTTTAAATTATAAACAAACAAAAGATCTTCGTTCTGTACAATTCATCTAATTTTTATAATTTTATTGTCATTCAGAATTTTATATAATGAATGCAGACTTTATAACAATTGATAAAAGTTAATCAACAGTGTTATCGATTTTATCTGTTACTTTCCATTGTAATTATATACTACAAAATTTTAATTGTATTATAGTGTCTTATGTACTAACATATGACATGCGTGTGTATATTATACCTATTAACACTACTTTTACTTGACAGTTGTTTCCTTGTAAACGTACGTATTTGTAATGAATGACCATTTCTATATCTTATGAGCTATGGAAAGCATAATGAATGAATGAATGAATGAATGAATGAATGAATGAATGAATGAATGAATGAAGTACATATTAATGGCACATGAACACTGTTTGGATGTGATCTGAATCCTCATTCTCAGTCTTATTTCTAATTAAACTAATTGACTGTAATAATCTAATTTGAGTGTTACTGCTTCTTTCCATCTTCATCTACCATAGGTTGTGATACTCATAAGCTACAGCCATATTCAGCTTGCTGTCAATAAGAATAAAAATACAATTTTGTGGCTGCATCTCTACTTTCATTGGAGGGATTTTCATGGAACTTCACACCTTGCAATCAAAATGTTCAATCACTTACCTCGAAATATCAAAGATTTGTCTCGTGATATAAAAAAATGCTAAAATCATTTCTCCTTATGGGTTCATTTTACTCACTTCAGAATATTTTGCCTATAAAACAATGATTGATATTGGTATCAATTACAATAACTAACTTATCTGGTATATATTTTAGCTAATTTTTACAAACTAATTGATCTAATATAACTTTTTTGTTCTTAGGCACATGCAAATAGTTCAAAGTTGTATGTAGATTATGTCTTGAATAGAACTTGTATGTTTTTTTAAGTTTATAGTTTCCTGTTAGCATAACATTGTAAAGATTTTGTTCAACTACAAATCACATTCCTGTTGTGAATGCTGTATGATGCTTCTGTCTATTTCATACTTGTTAAATGGGTTACTGTTTTAGCCTGACAAATGTGTTTTTAGCATACGAACATGTTTATGTTTATATTTCTAGCCTTGTATATCAATTGCAAAAATAAACAAAAATAATCATACATTTCCTATTTTATCTTGTTCTACATCGGTTGTAGTTATGTGTTCATTGTAACTCATTTGTTGTTGTGTTGTAATTTATATTTGTATGTACATTTGTTTTTGACTTGTCCTATATCTGTTGGTTTTCTAACCTGTTTGGATAAACTTGAATGTGAATAAATTGAAATTCAAATTGCAAATAGAAGATGAAACATGAGATCAGTCATGTGATGACACATGCTGTGGTTTCTTGTACGTCCTTCTGCTGCTCTTCTTTCAATTATGGTGCTTCTGCACTTGCTGCTGCTTTTGCTGCAGCTTCTGTTGCTTCTTTTGCAGCTTCTGTTGCCATTGCTACTGCTTCTGCACCTGCAAAACCTGTTGTTCTTTCTGCCGCTGACACTGCTGAGTTTGCATGTCTTAATACTAATTCTACTCTTGCTGCTGCTGTTGTTACTCCAGCTGCTGCAGCTGCTGCTGCATTTTCTGTGGCTCTTGCAGCTTCATCTCTTGCTAATTTTAATGCTTTTGCTGCTTCTTCTTCTGCTGCTGCTGCTGCTTCTGCTGATGCTTTTTTCACTGCTTTTGGTGCTTGTCCTGCTGATACTAGGTCTTTAGCCGCATTTTCCTTTACTTTTGTAGCTGCTGCTGCTAGTTTTGCTATGCTTACTGCTAAATTTGCTGCTTCTGTTTGTACTGTTGCTGCTAGTGCTTCTGCTGCTGTTACTGCTTCTCTTGCTGCTTTTATTGCTGCACTTCCTGCCTCTACTGCTTTTTTCATTTTTGCTACTTCGTCCTCTACATTGTGTGTCTCCTGCTGTGGCTGCTGCTGCAAAAATACACAATTATGTCTGAACATTATTGAACCCACATCATTTCAATTCAACACAGATACAATTGAGCATTGATGCCAGTGGGCCAAGACAGCGAACTTGTAACTTGTAACTTGTTCTTTATTTTCCATAGATCCATACAGTTACATAGAACATGAGGATGTGGAAAGTGTCTTACGATTAAGACAATAATTAAATATATAGCAGATACATGTCAGATGAGTTATCTACGTCTAAAATTGATTAAATTAAGAAATGTAGAGTCTATGTAGAAAATTATAATGAAAGCAGCATAATTATGAGCATCAATTGTTATCACTCATTCAAAATATACCTTTCATTATGTCATATATGAATATCAGTGAGTTAATAAAGTTCAATAAAGTTTAATAAAGCTTGATAAAAGACTCACAAAGGGCAGCTACACTAAACTTAATTAAAATAATGGATTAAAAAATAGAAAATAACACATACATTCACACATACAACTCCCTTTGGAATAAAATAATCAAGAGACAATTAGATGAATACAGTCTCACAACCAACTCAATCTAAAAGATAAGCTGTGCAGAGTATACCATCAGAATAATAAAACTGAGCTAAGTGCGGTTATAGCATGTTACAGTTATAATTATAAAACTCCTCTAATGTATAAAATGAATCAGAATGCAAGAAGCTCTTCAAAGCAGACCCAAAAAGTTTCTGATTGTTCACTGAATTCGTAATGTCAATTGGCAGTTGATTATATAATTTAATTCCCATATAATATACCCCTTTCTGGTATTTAGTTAAATTGGCATTAGGCATGTGAAAGTTGGAACTGTTCCTCGTGTTGTACTTATGGACTTCCTTGTTCATTGTATACAACTGGATATTACCAGCTAAATATATTAAGACAGAGTAAATGTATTGTAAAAAAAAAGGGAAGAATTTTTAATTCTTTGAACATTACTCTACATGAGTCTCTAGGTGTCAAATTTGTCATGATTCTAATCATCCTTTTCTGCATCATAACAACCTTAACACTACACTTTGAATAACCCCAAAAAATTATACCATAAGTCATGATTGAGTGTGCATAAGCAAAATGGTTTCTGTGGATACAAAAGGCTTAAGTGAACGAAGTATAAAACAAACAGAATTTAATTTGGAGATAATATAGTTAATATGGCCTTCCCAAGATAAAGTAGTATCTAATGTCAAACCTAAAAATTTTACTGTTATTATTTGAGACGAAATTATTATTATAAGAAACATTAGTGCTTATCATATTATAGATTCTTGGTCTAAATTCCAAGGTACTTGTTTTATCATAATTCAAATGTAAAAGGTTACTATTAAACCACTCATTTATATCGGAGAATATTTTGTTCACGGCTTTCTTATATTCATCCCTATCATAATTTTTTACTAATACACTAGTATCATCTGCATATAATGTAACTGACATATTATTACTTGCTAATTTGGGCAGGTCATTTATGTAAAGAATAAAAAGCAATGGGCCCAATATGGAACCCCGCGGTACACCACTTTTTACATGCTTCCAACTCAATGATGTGTTCATTTTAGTGTTGGCATTATGGAGGGTAACCTTTTGATATCGCATATTTAAATAAGATTCTATCAGCAAATGCATCTTTCCTACGATACTATAGAACTTCAGTTTTTGGAGTAAAATTTTGTGATTTACACAATCAAACGCCTTACTTAGATCACAGAATATGCCCCCCACAAGTGCTTTACTATTCATTGCTGTTAATATTTCATCCAACAATTTATAAGTAGCTTTAACTGTGGAAGATTCAGCTCTAAATCCAAACCGTTCGTTAGCTAATATGTTGTTTTTTTTATATCTTCACTTAATCTGATATACAAAACTTTTTCTAACACTTTAGAAAATGATGTAAGTATTGAGATTGGTCTATAATTGGACATATTGAGTTTATCTCCATGTTTATAAATAGGTTTCACTTTGGAATATTTTAGTCTTTCAGGGAACTCTCCAGAAGATAAGACTTTGTTAAAAATATATGTTAATGGGGAAAGAATAAAGGGTGAACTAATTTTCAATATTTTTACAGAAATTTCATCAAAACCATAAGAGTTTGTTGATTTTAGTGATTTGATAATATTTTGATCAGTGACTCACTACGGGCTAGACAGGCCTGGGATCGAATCCCAGTTCGGGCAAGACCTGCACCTGTACAGACCAGCCCTGAGACTCACCCAGCCTCCTATATAATGGGTACCGGCTTATTCCAGGAGGTAAACCGGCTGGAGCATGGCATTAACCACCTAAACATCTAGCACCAAGATTAAACAAAGAGTACAGCTATACCCCTACTCCCCCTCTGGGCCTTCATGGCCTGTTCTAGGGTGAACCTTTACCTTTACCTTTTACTAAGACAATCAATAATTTATGAGCTTCCAAGGTTCCTTTCCAAAGCAAACCTGTTCACAATCTGCGTCAAAGATTTCTGCAAAGACTTCTGTGTTTCAAACAACACAATGGTTTATTTGATTACCTCCCCCCCGACTCTCTCTTTCCCCCCCCCCCCCCTGGAAATTACTGTGGACTGCCTTAAACACAGATGAGGAATAAATAAAGTCTGCACCACTTTTCCTTCAAACACAGATTTTAAATCAAGTTTAAATTCCGACCAAATTGCCCACTGTCTAAATAATACGTCATGTCACAACTCTGCCCAATACTGCTTCCTGCTTCCGTGGTACCTTCTATGCAAAAATACGTCATTTGCTTCTTTCGCCAAATTTCAAGATGAGGCTTGTAAATTCTACCATAGTAACCACGTGTAGTCACAGACCGAGCAACTGCAGATGATTTGTTCCGACAGAAGTGTCTTTTACAAACTATTATGGAAGACACTTCATAATTCGGTTTTCTACCTGGAAATCAGAAATCATGTCTAAATAGAGTATCTAGACTGACCTGAATCAACTACCTTCACTACTGCTAAACAGAAGGTATACAGTGATGTCTGACATATTTCTGAAAATTAAAATCCCAAACATTCCCCATCCTGAATTTTAGAGTGTAAAAGCTCAGTACAAAGAATTATATACCGCTTCCCTCTACAACATCCCACTTACATGTCTGCAGTAGTTGCCACTACAAAGAGGAAATAAATATGGAGTGTGGAATCAGAGTGCTCTCTTGCAAATAAAGCACAGGTTTGAGAAACTCAGCACTGAAAACCAAACTTGCCCTCCTCATTAAAAACTACTGACAGCTACAGTTAACCGGTTTTTTCGGTCCAACAACTGAAGCACGCACCTTCTGCATCTTTACTGACCTACTGCACTTCATACATAAACAAAATTGACCTGTAACTCTGTCTCAACTGACTGACTGTCAGACAAACAAACAAACAAACAGACTGACTGACTGACTGACTAACTCCATGGAACAGAGTCCTGCTTGACAAGCTTACAGTTCCTCATCTACTCAGGAATTTTTCTGCACTTTATGGGATTAGAATATTCATTACCATGTTCAGAAAACCCCACCAGCTGCCCCTACCCTGGAGCCAGATGAATCCAGTCACTGCCCTCCCATCCTATTTCTTGAAGATCCATTTTAATATTATATTCATCTTCATCTAGGTCTTCCAAGTGGTCTCCTCAGGCTTCCCTGTGAAAACACTGTATGCCTTTCCTCAGGTTTCCTTCTAAATATTCTGCATGAACTTCAACCCCGTACATGCCACATGCCCCACTGACCTCCTCCTTGGTTTGAGCAACTCAATAATATTTGGTGAGGATTACAAACTGTGAATATTGTCTCAGCTGTGGCAGTCCTTCTAGTTTATATTTAGGGGCTAATTTGCCTTTTACCTAGGGCCCATGATGAACAAAGCAATCATAAACTGACACCTACCAACTAATGCACCATTAAATTTATTGTTAACCTTTAAAAATAATCATAATTCTATGAGTACTAAAATATCTATGTGTACAGCGATTACACGAAGTCAGTGTTTTAACACAGTGGCTATAAGATTTAGTGAGTGTGAATAATCTAGTGCCTTACCATATGGATACTTGAGTGGACATCACATCAGTGATGCCCCTGAGGATGAAGACACGTGTCGTTGAAACGTATGTCGGTGATTATTGATAAAGGTTAAGAATAAATTTAGTAGTGCATTAGTTGGTACATGTCAGTTTATGATGAAATAATACACGGTTTTATCAGAAGTTCAAAAAGGAATCATTCTTTAATGCAGAATTTTTCTCTGATTAAGTATTTTTCTCTTTTCGTAGTGTGTACAATTGCCTTTGGTATAACATGATTTTGTGTGCTTTCTTTAATGGTTTTTGTTTCCTCTTTTGTAATAAGTGAATAACCAGAGTCACACCACCCTTATGCCTCCACACTTTTGGAGCAGCTTTGGTATGCTTCTGTAACCCGTATCTTCCTTCTCCTGAGCCTTTTCTTCTTCAAATATGCTCCTTATTCAGTGATAGAACAACATACAGGGGGCAGGTGCAGTGTGAAACACTGTCAGACTCAGTGTGTTTAAGAACAGACTACTGATGACCCATGAAACTGAATGTTGTGCATTGGCATCTCCTGCCATCTCGTGGCAATCCGTGGAATTCCAATGTGGGAGTGTGACATTTGGCTCGGAAGGAGTGACATTACTAAAGTATAGTATAAAATGACCACTTTACATGAAGGCTTTTATGTATTTGTGTATGATATTCAAACTCTTATTGCTACCATTGGAACTATTTAGCTGGGTGAGGCTTTTCCGCACTGCTGACAGAAGGGTTAGGAACACCTGCATTTTCGAAGAATAAAGGGATGTTTTGCTGGGACATTTTGTAGTACCTTCTTATAAAATTTTATGATGGGATGTTTTGAGAGATAAACACCGTATTTTGTGCTGTGGGAAAACCTTGCTTTGGCTGACCAAAATTTACTGCCAGGGATCCTACTGTACCACAGTAGGGGACTTGCTGTATTGTTGTCCGGTGGTAAGGTAGGACAGATGCGTTTTGGAAGTGAGCTGTGGAGGAGCAAGTGCTCGACGTGCCGGCTAAGACGGAGGTACCCACGTGCTGTGTGATAACAGACTGCAGTCAACTAAGTGCATATAAATGTATACATACATAAATAAATTGACATTAAAATTATTCCTATTATAAGACTGGTTAGACTTAAAAAACAACTTAGGAGCCTACACATTAAATATTCCCTGAGATAGAGCATGTGAAACGTGAGCTAGTACATTCTGCTTAGCACATACAGGAAAAGTCGGGCAAATTGAGGAAAAAAGACGGTAATACTACTACCTCTCTCTCTCTCTGCGTGCGTGCGCGCGCGCGCGCGCGCGCGCGTGTGTGTGTGTGTGTGTGTGTGTGTAGGTATGTACATGTGCATATATGTACATGTGTATTTCTGTGTATGTATGTGCATATGTATGTAAGTACACATTTTTGGAAAAGTGATACAGAAACTAAAAAAAGAAACACTAAGCACCAACATACCACAAATTTTGTAGCAATAACTGCAATTGAAACAGGTGCATTCTGTACATGGTGTGAAATTTAAACTCACTTTTCTGTGACGCCCTGGCCTTTTAATTGTTACGATTTCTTTATTGGAGTCACCTAACCCCAATTCATCCTCCACAAAGGTGAAGTTTCTATGTTCTAGACCATACAAAGGTACTGGAAAGGAAACATTAAACATTATTTTACACACAGTCCTTGTGAGAGAATATATTCATAGCCATACAACATTCTGCAATGACTGTCAAATTTTGCAGTTGGGAGTACAGTGACATCAAATGCAAAGAGTGGTGCAAGAACTAAATTTTAGACACAAACATAAAAAGAGAATTATACATTTTAACATCTGGAAAACCGGTCGGTTAGATGTCTATACTCAGGATGCAG
The DNA here is from genome assembly GCA_013340265.1 of Coptotermes formosanus. Taxonomy (NCBI): domain Eukaryota; kingdom Metazoa; phylum Arthropoda; class Insecta; order Blattodea; family Rhinotermitidae; genus Coptotermes; species Coptotermes formosanus. The sequence goes on from BLKM01000052.1 coordinate 38,922, forward strand.
AATACGTCATGCGGTGAATACTGGCATCACCATTAATGCAACATACTTAAGGATTTTATGATATGTAGCACTGCCATTCATAGCAGGAAGGAGAGAAGGCAGTTATATCAGATTTATAATAAATAGTGACTATGTACAAATAGGAAATGGAAGTAAATTTAGGAAATGTAGTTGCGTTTTCTTGAATACATTTTTTAAATGGACACCACCTCATATTTAGGCAAACAAGATAAATTTTATTATGATATTCTTCAGGGAACGTATATAAATAATGTTTGGCTTCCACAGGGTATGCCACACTTTGCGGATAAAAAAACTATAAATATTTCAACAAATATTATTAGAGATTTGTGCCTAAGTAGATGCAATAACTGCAAGTTCAACAGCAGACCATTTATGACCAAAGAGTTAGCATATTTCATTATCCTTATTACACATCAAATTCAGCGATGATACCTGTAACTGGATATACATAAGTTATTCTCTGTAACCATTTATTGTTTCTCCTTCCATCTTGTAAATGATGTGATAATTGAATAATATTTAGCAGAACTCAATAATATTTTAGAACGTGCCATACTTACAGAAAGATTCCAAAGCTTCCGGAGACTGCACTTGGTTTCCCATGGGCGTCCAGTAATACACATATTTGATGCGTGTGTTCTTTTCCGCTCTCGCAAATTCCCGTAGCCAACCTAGTAGTGAATAGTAGTAAGATTAAGAATACATTTAACTATTTAAATACTTAAGTGAGACAAACTGGCTAAATTCCATAAATTAGTGTAATGAAATACACAGACTTTTACTTCATAAAAATTACTTAAGCATGATACACATTTCCCATACAAACCTTTATCTACAACTGGAAGAAGAACCACTTATTACATACAGAACTCACAAAATGTGTCCTCATCCTCCTCCTCCTCCTCCTCCTCAAGATCATAGTGTCTACAAACTACACGCATAGTTATACAGGTGCACAATCCCTTATCCAAAACTCTTGCGGCCAGACATGTTTCAGAATTCAGACTTTTTCAGATTTTAGAAAGGTAACATGGTGTGTATATTGTACATTACATAACATCCCAGCAAGGTCTGAGGCAGCACTCTGTAATCAAACACATTACTATTTCTGCAGCAAACATATAAATATTGACCCTAAGTGGGATAAATTGTTGAAACCCCTGAATCAATACATGGTCAAGATTTCACTCTTTGTCCTATGCAATATTTTCATATTTTTCATTAGTTTTTGGTCATCAGTGTCATTGTAAACCTGCAGCAACTTGTCTTTCTGGTCCTTTAAGTCACATCTCATAGTATTTCTCAAAAGATACTCTTTAGTGAGACACCTCCAGACACACCATGATCAAGAATCTCCTATAACTTCATTTTCTACGCTATGTGTAATAACAGATGCTTCCGTATCTTCTTCTCATTGTTACACATAGGGGTATCTGTAACTCGTTTTGACATTTTTACAGTCCAACTAAGGTCAGAGTCACATAATAACAAAAAAGCAGAAGAAATCAGCAAACAGCAGAGGTACATGTGGCTGGTAGGAGTACTGACACACAACTGACATCTCACACCCACATCATGAGTGACATGAGTCAAATAATTCGGTTTTCAGAGCCTTTCAGATTTAAAAATTGCAGATAAGGGACTGTGAACTGCAGAAACTATATTTCTTCCTTTTCAGTGTTGCATCAGTGACTGTATTGACCGTGCTACTACAGAAGACATCACTGTCATCCTTACTACAGTCACATGGTCATTCTTCACTTGTATTTCTTGTTATGTCTTTGCAATTTAAACACAGTACAATAACAAATACTTGTATTTGTACTCAGATTATTCACCTTCAGCATCAAACATTCATCCCTTTATTTTGTATATATGATGGCACTTATTAACTAGCCTTTCATTCACTTTCTGTGCTGTTCTGTCCCATTTGGAGGTAGCAGAGGGTGGACACAGAGTTTGGAGGGTACAGAAGATATGGTCAAACCATACCCTTTTTATGCAATGCTTTACATTAAGTACTGATGCCAGGCTTGGTCAGCCTTTCTTCCCATCACGGTGTGCAGAAAAATTTGTTTTTTGTAGAGACCCTACCCTGACACTTAGTGCATCAGTTTTATCAGCTAGGGCCTTCTGTTTACCAGCAGATTGTTTCAGGTGTGAACCTGACTGTAGCGGCATCTGCCAGAGACACCCTGTCAAAATGGTCAAATTAGAAAAAGCACTAATCCTTACATTGTTAAGTCATTAGTTTTCACACAGGCCTTATTCATTCAGTGTTTGCAGAATAGTACATTTTTTAAGTCTGTCCATGCTTTATCCTTCCACCATGTTTTTGTTGTACCACAGCTCTGAACCACTTCTTGTATTCCAGATGTCTACACAATATATAGCATAGTACTGAATGAAATACTATATGCTGAGGCCCACACTTTCTTGCTCCTGCTCCCTTTCAGTTTCCCGGTTGTGCCTCTGTTTTCAGGAACACATACATTAAATAAAATTTAATGACCTGATCACATATGACATAACTTCCTCTCATCATCTACAGAGTTCGGCCACTATTCACAGCAGCAAACACCATGACTGATACACTATTTCCACAGTGGACCAGTCATGCAAACAGAACAGCATATTAACACAGGGATCAGAGATGCAGTCAGACTACGCCATCAGTGGTGTCCTGCATGCACTTGCTGCGTGACATAATTACAGTTTTTAACAGACATGTTTCAACAATTGCAGTATTAACAATACACCTGTCAGAGAGGTATCAAATACAGTAACACTACAGCTGGCAAGAAAATTGGTACTGCTGTGTGGGGGAGTCTAAATAAGTCACAAAGTAGCACATGCAGGGTAATAATAACTGTATATTTTATTTTGACTATTCATGTTTCTATACTTACACAGTTTTTAAATCTTGTATTTAATAACAGCATATTTATTCTGACATACTGGTTGGTTATTACGCTATTTGTGTAACATGTTTTTTAAACTTAATCCTGTCCTGTAACTGACTGTATTTGTACCACGGATTTAATCAATCATATAAATTGTACTGTATTTCTACTTATATTACATTTTATTCTATGTTTATATTGTATTAATAATGTATGAATTAACCCAAATGTATCTGCTTTAGAGTATGTTTTTGATATGACTGATC